>JAUZSU010121514.1:0-18185 GCA_034780255.1 Parotocinclus maculicauda
TGCAGCTGGTCAGGAGGCTCTGAATGACACAGCTGTAGAAGTTCCTGAGGATCTTGGGAGATTCTGAGATTCTGAGTGATATGTGAAGATTCGGATTTTCAAAGTGAATGTTAAAATCACCTATAATTAGAGCCTTATCTGTTAAAAGTACTAAGCGTGTTAGTGAATTCCCAAGGAAATTCTGAATAAGAGGATAAATAGTGATGAGCTGAAAACGATGTGGTTTAGATTTAGATAATGATTTATCAGTCTCATAAGAATCAGTATTTTAAACGAATTATCCTTGTGATGGGATTCAGCACGAACACCCTGTTCTTTGTCAAACATTGTGGCTACGCCTCCTCCACGACCATTGGTACGAGGGCGTTTTTTCTCCTACCCAGTACAACGATGCTGCAATGCCCAAAATGAAAGTATGACATGGATTTACAGTAGCTGTTTACTAGTAAAGTTCAATGTTGTCACTTTATCTTTATGTTTTAGTTCGTGAACATGGCAGAAGATCCACAGAGGAACTTCAGATCAGCATATTATGAGAAGGTGGGATTCAGGGGAGTGGAGGAGAAGAAGTCACTTGAGATCCTCCTGAAGGATAATCCTCTCGGTAAGCGCTGGTAAAAAAAAAAGGGAAGTCCTATCTGTCTTAAGAGTGTGCAGGCTACACCCTTTTATGGAGCATACCATTTTTGGCCACTTTTGTCAAGTGACTGATTGTACATAGTTCTGTCTGTCAACATTACTTTTATTGTTGACACACATTTTCTGCTTGTTTCTTCTCCTCCTCCTTCTTAAGGTTTATATTCTAACGGTTCTTGACTTGAAAATTATATTGACTGTCATTTGCATTGACCATTTTTAGGAAAATCTGAGAGAAATATCACTTGCATAATAATTTGGAAAGACGGTGTACAACCCCAATTCTAATGACATTTGGACGCTGTGTAAAACATAAATAAAAACAGAATACGATGAAATCCGTATTAACCCGTATTCGATTGAACACTCTACAAAGACAAGATGTTTAATGTTCAAACAGATAAACTTGATTTATTATTTATTTATCTCTAACCTAAAACCATATAAATGGGTTGACATTTACTCGTTGAGTCTCAGTTTCATCTGGCTGATCTGTCTGTGAGTTTCCACCCATCATAATCATCCCATACACACTGCATTGGTGTGTTTTCCAAAACTATTTGTTGAGAGATGATAAATTTCATGTTTGGATCGAACCATATATGTTTCAGATGTGGAAAAGTTGAGCACATTCAGTCAGAGGTTTCCGTTACCCTCCATGTACAGGATCCATGTGTGGAAAGTCCTCCTTGGTGAGAACACTGAAGCATGTACACACAGCTTGCTTTTTAAAATATTAAGAGTTATTGTTTTTGATTAGTTGATTATTGTCATGTCCCCTGTCCTCAGGAATCCTTCCACCACACAGTGATTCTCACTTGCTAGTAGCGCGGTACAGGGAAGAACAGTATATGGATGTGAAGGAGGCTCTTGTGGCCATGCGCTTTGTGCACACGGCCACGCAGCACACTGACCTTTACCTCCGCATGCACCAACTGGAGAACCAGCAGTTGCCGTGCAAGTCGGAGCTCGCCAAGACTGTGAGGACGTGGTCTCATTTGTTTTTTCCTCTTATCGGAAAGAATGTCGTTGTTTACAATAAAAAGCCAGTGTTAGGTTAAAAGAATATGTGAAACTCACCCAGCTGCTCTATAAAGGCAATTCCAGGCCTATAAACTATTTTTAATAATAATAATAATACTTTTGATTTATATAGCGCCTTTCGGGGTACCCAAGGTCGCTTTACAACAAATAATAAACAAAAGGAAACGAGAGAGAGAGATAGAGAGAGATAGAGGGGGGGGTGTTAATTAAAAAGATGGGTTTTTAACAAAGATTTAAATTGTGGAAGTGAAGAGACAGCGAAGAGAAGAAGGGAGAGAGTTCCATAGAGTGGGGGCAGCCACGCTAAATGATCGTCCACCCATGGAGGAAAGCCTAAATCTTGGTATGGCCAACAGGCCAGCATCAGAGGACCTGAGTGAACGCCGAGGAATGTACGGTATCAGCAAGTGGGCAAGGTAGACTGGGGCAAGACCATGAAGGGCTTTAAAAGTAAGGAGTAGTATTTTATACTGCAGGCGTTTCTGCACAGGGAGCCAATGCAGTTGTTCCAAAACCGGGGTAATATGGTCGTGTTTTCTAGTGGATGTGAGTATCCTGGCTGCAGCATTTTGAATAAGTTGTAGAGGGCGTATTGTCTTGTTAGGAAGACCATAAAACAGGGAGTTGCAATAGTCCAGCCGAGAAGTAACAAAAGCATGGACCAGAACCTCTGCTGTCTGTGGTGAAATCATGGGGCGAAGACGAGAGATGTTACGAAGGTGGAAGTAGGCAGATTTTGTGATAGAGCGGATGTAGGGTTGAAAAGACAGAAGAGGGTCAAAAGTCACACCAAGGTTCCGAGCAGTAGCAGCAGAAGAGACCGAGGTATTCCCAATGAAAAGAACAGGGCAGGAAAAGGAAGATAGAGCAGATTTAGAACCAATATACAATAGTTCAGTTTTATCAGTGTTTAATTGAAGATAATTCGCTCTCAGCCATAAGATGACATCTTGAAGACACCTGGTGAGAGCAATAGGAGGAAAGGAATCAGAGGGCCTGAGGCTGAGATAAATTTGTGTGTCGTCCGCATAGCAGTGGAATTTTAACCCGTGATTTCGGAAAATTTCACCCAGTGGAGAGATGTATAGAATGAATAATAGTGGACCAAGGACCGAGCCCTGAGGCACACCCTGACGTATGTATACAGTTTTAGAGGCATGGCACCCGAGCTGCACAAAATGTTGCCTGTCAGAGAGATATGACTTTAACCATGCAAGTGCCAGTCCAGAAAGACCAATATTGGACAGTCTGGACACGAGAATGGTGTGGTTTATAGTATCAAATGCGGCAGTGAGATCTAGAAGTAGTAGAATAGAGACCAGCCCTTTGTCAGCGAACAAAAGGAGGTCATTTAAAACGGAAATTAACGCAGTTTCTGTACTATGATAAGGACGGAACCCAGACTGAAAGTCTTCGAGCAGATGATTAGAATTTAAGAAATCAAGCAGCTGGGATGCCACGACTCTTTCTGCAATCTTGGAAAGAAACGGGAGGTTTGAAACAGGTCTGAAGTTATTGAGATCAGTGATATCAAGATCAGGCTTCTTGATGATGGGAGTGACTGCAGCAAGTTTCCATGATGGAGGAACATAGCCAGAAGAAAGGGATATATTGACCATGTGACAGATAGGGGCAGCAAAAGCAGGCACAGCGGACTGGAGGAGGAAGGTAGGGATTGGGTCTAGACGGGCGGATGTGGTACACTTTGACTTACTGATGATTTGTGAGATTTCAGCAGAATTAACAGGTAGGAAAGAGGAAAGAATTTCGGAACCAGACACTAACGAATGCTGGGATGGGGCATGTGCAGGTGTACCCTGAAGCCCTCTATAGATAGTGGACACCTTGTCACCAAAAAAGTCAAGGAATGCCTCACACAAACCAAGGGAGGGGACAACTGGGTCACTCGGGCAGCAGACAAGTTTTTTGACTGTGGTGAATAGCCGTTTGGGATTTTGACCAGCTTTTTTAAACACTTCGGTGTAGTATGTACAGCGAGCTTTATTTAGGGCCGCTTTGTAATCTGCCACGTGGTCCGTAAATGCCAAAAAATGAACCGTAAGGCCAGATTTCTTATAGCGCCGCTCTAGGCGCCGACCCAACGTTTTGAGGGCACGAAGCTCGCTGTTGTACCATGGTGCAGAATGAGTGGAAGGCACAAACCGAGACTTAATTGGTGCCAGGGTGTCAAGAATCTTTGCCAGTGTTGTGTTGTATGATAGTGTAGCCTCATCGAGAGAATGAAGTAGACAGATGTCATTGAAATCAGACGCACCAAGAAGAGTAGCCAGGGAAGACGGGTCAGCAGCGGAGAAATTTCTGTATGAACGTAGCAGTTTGGGATGGGACTTGGGGAAAGGTAAGGAAGCACAGAAGGAAATAAATAGGTGATCAGATAGGCCAGTAGAATGCCCAGAGAATTTACTGAGAATCCCACTATTAGAGCAGATGACATCAAGAATATGACCATGTTTGTGAGTTGGAAAATCAACATATTGAATTAAGTCAAAACAATTTAACAGAGAAAGTAAATCAGATGCAGCAACAGACCCAGTGTCAAGGGGGATATTGAGATCCCCAAGAACAATTAGTGAGGGGGACAGTGAGCTAATGACTGTCAGAACTTCACTAAGTTCGGATAGAAAGTCATGTATTGAACTTTTAGGCGGACGGTATATTAGTAGTAATGTAACTGGGTATGAGCCGGTAAGTTTTAAAGCCAAACACTCAAATGAAGAGACAACTTGGATATTACAAACTAATAAATTAATATCTGGATTACACAGTACAGCCAAACCCCCACCCCGACCAGAAGTTCGAGGTGCTGTAAAAGGTTTAAATCCAGGTGGGGTTGCTGCGTTTACATGAATGAATTCACCAGGTTTCTGCCAGGTTTCAGTCAGAAAACACAGATCGATGTGATGGTGAACAATGTAATCTTGGAGAATTGTGGCTTTGTCTGTGAGAGAGCGGATGTTGAATAGTCCAAAGTTGAGGGATCGAGGTGACAGTGAAGGTTGGTGAACAGGTTGAGTGTCCATGAGTCGAGGAACCTCACGTAAAACACTGAAGTCTATTCCACGAAGCGGTCTATGATGGCGTCTCCTGGATCCAAAAGCTGTAATATGGACTTCAGGAAAGTAGGCATTGTGAGCAGAAGCAGCATGAGAAGCAGAGAGAGTGGGTCGATATCTATGACCGCGATGTATGTATCGTTTCCTTGCAATCCCCAGAGACAGACACAGGCAGTAGGTATAAGAATCCAGACGGCGGGTGGTGCGTAATGAAATCCAAATCCAATAAAAGACAAAACTTATGGACAGGGACTGCTGGCATGTTTCAGAGCTTGAAAGTAAAAAGGTCATTTACAAACCAATTTCTGACAGACCACTCTGTTGGGAACTGCATAAGATTAATATATGGAGCAGAGTGGCACGCACAAGGTCTTTCCTTACAAAGTCACCCAGTTACAGTGGATAGACAGGAAATGTGTTACCTGGTCAGATTAATCCTGTTTCTGCCTGAATGTGAATGGTCCTAGATGTCATGTTTATCAAGACTTTAATAAGTCTTCATTGAGGACTGCAAGCGAAGTATGGTTCAAGCTGGATGTTCTGTGGTGTTTTAATTAGTTGCAAATGGATTTTGGTTGAGGTGACAGTAAATTTAAACCTCAATACCTACAGTGAACTAAACAACCCGGATTTGCCTTCTGATCACCATCTTTCTGAGGATTGGGATAACTTCATTAAACGATTCAAGTAATAGATAGGAATTTTAGTGCATGAGGCCAATGCATAACCTTGATCTTTTACCCCTCAGATGGCACTGCATCAACAACTGCCATTCAACAATAGCTTATATGAACACAAAGTCAGGGAATTCCTCTGGCAAACATTTTCCAACCACTACAATACATAATTACATTCACAAATGACAGTTAAAACTTTACCTTGCAAAAAAAGAAGCGTCATGTTAACCATGTCCTAAAGAGGTGTCGACTTCTCTTGGCTAAGAGGCATCTAGGATGGATGATAACAGTGGAAATGTGTGTTGTGGTCAAATAAATCAGTATTCCAGATCTATTGGGTAGACGTCATGTGCTCTGGACCAAAGACGAAAAGAACCATCCAGACAGGTGTAATGTGTTATCAGCAGCCAGTCCAAAAGCCAGGGTCTCTAATGGTATGGGGCTATGTCAGTGTCTTTGGCAAAGGTCTTTTATACTTCTGTAATCGTAGCGTTGAGATCCTAGAGCAACTTATGTGGTCTTCATGATATCATCTTTTTCAGGGATGTCCATGCATTTTACAAAACAATGCAAAACACATGCTGCATATGTTACAAAAACATGGCTGCAAAAGAATAGGGTACTGGACTGGTCTGCCCAGAGTCCTGACCTGTCGCCAACAGAGAATGTATGGCGAGTTTTGAATTAAAAAATATACAATGATGACCCTGTACTGTTGTACATCTTAAGACAGGTTTGCAGAAAGAATGGAGAAGATAACATCTGAAAACATTAAATTGCTTGTTATCCTCTTTGCCAAAATGTTT
This sequence comes from Parotocinclus maculicauda, assembly GCA_034780255.1. NCBI lineage: Eukaryota > Metazoa > Chordata > Actinopteri > Siluriformes > Loricariidae > Parotocinclus > Parotocinclus maculicauda. Next base: position 6,238 of record JAUZSU010121514.1, read on the forward strand.
TTTAAATGTGGTGAAAAGGAATGACAAAGTTTACCAACTTCACCATCCCAACTTTTTATGTGTTGCAGGCCTGAAATGCAGGAATTGATATTTATTAACAAATTAAACTAAGTTGACAAAACATGAAATATATCAGGTTCATGCTGTCTGTAATAAAATAGAAGTCAAAGATAATAGAAGAAACACTGAGTTTTTATATGACTTTTCCATACTGAACCTTTTTTGATTTGGTGTTGTATATTGTTGCATTATAGCAATGTGTACATTGTGTTTAATCTTACTAAAATTAGCTTTTTAGTAATTTCCACTTCTAAAACCTTACAAAAGATGTCATGGCAACATGGCATCATAACAAAGAGCCTTTGCTATGGTGGTCATGACAACACAGACAAGTGGAGTGATCAAAGGAAAAGGATTATGGAGAGTGTGCATGGATGCAAATAGAAAGCTCACTGTATACTTATACTTATATAAAGATATTTATTGGAGAAACACTTCATAAACTTTGAAGTTCATTAAGGCACAGCACTCATTTGTACAGATGCATTTTATAATCACATATATTTAATGCCTAGCTCTCTTTATTGTAGATTTTTTCTAGAAACTCTGAGATGGTTTCTAAATATTTCTGATAGCGAGCTAAAATGCTCTTTAAATACTACGTGGACATTTCTGGTTTGATTTTGTAAAACAGGAATATGTTATAAACCTGATTAGAAATGGGGGTGGTCAGTGCAATTGGATACCATTGTGTCTTCTTTGGAATTAATGAGATATTGTACCCAGCACAGTCTCTTTATTACACCTCACCACATTCAGACGCATACTGATAATCCTGGTTCACCATGACTCTTCGGGAGGTAAGGGCGGCAAAAAATACTACATTGGATTTTAGTTTTAGTTTTATGTCCTGTTTTGATATTGTTGAAGGTTTTCTTGCCAACCGAATTAATTAAATACAGGAATTTTTACTCAATGCATTTGTTATTGTGTTTTGATGGCTTGTAAAATTATATTTTGGTATATATTGTTACAAATTTGACTACTTTTGCTCTTCTGTATTTGACTTTATTAGATTATATTTATATAGATATCAGAATATGCAATATTGTAGTAGTCATAGTAAATCAAGTTGACCTAATTTATGTTGAATGTAGTATTAGTAATAGCATGTGCCATGTAAATAATTTGTTTTATAATTATTACTACTATTACTGTTATTATTGTTTATTTTGTTATGAATTCATTATTTTTCATTCCCAAACTTAAAATTAGGAGTTGCAGACCTGGACATTTTGGCAGTGCATTCTGTCAGAGATACTAGGCTCATTAATCTTTGTATCAGTTTTACTGGGCTCTTCATTGTCACGGCCAGAGGGTGCAACCTCTGATACCCTGTACCCAGCAATGGCTGGAGGAATGGCAGCAGTTAGCCTGGGAAACTGCTTTGGAGAGAGTGGAGTACAGGTAAAAAGTCATATTTACTTTGCCAGTAGTTTGGATGCAAAACTTGTTAAGAATGCTCAGCCTATTTGCTCACTTACTCTTTTTTTTACTTTAGGTGAACCCTGCTTTTACTCTGGCATTATTAGCTACACAAAAACTAGATGCTATAAGGGCCATGATCTTTGTGTTGGCCCAGTGTTTAGGGGCAACACTTGGAGCTGGGATTTGTTACTTGGTGCTTCCCTTAAAAGCAAATGCTGAGATGTACGCCAGCAAGGTATGCACCTACACATTCAGAAATTGCAAAACAATAGTTTGTTTTCTGTTCCTGAGTTCACATGCTCATACAAATTATATTATATGCCGCTAAGTGTGCTTATGATCATTTGCATTGCCATGTGGCTTGGCATATAAAATACTAATACAGATGCTACCTCCCCAAATAAAAAATAACGGGTTATTGGAAAGTGCATATAAATAAAACACAGCGTTTTATACAATTACCTTTGTATTCTTCTTTACTCTTATTTTCATTGCATACAGTATGAAAGACGTTTTGCCACAAAGGGTTTTTAATATTTATTTTAATATTTCAGGTGTCATTTTTTTCCATTCTACCTGCAAACATATCTTAATTTTACTATCACTAAAATATTCTTCAGTGTGACTTTGAAATGTGCTTATAAATTATATCATATGATGATGATGATTATTGTTATTATTATGATTGATGATAATGATTATATATAATAATAATTTTAGTATGTGCAACAGTACTGGGTCATTGTTGTGGCACTATTTATTTAAAAATTCAACACACATTCTCAACTCGGGGTAGGTCAGGACTCCAGACATGTTAGTCCAGTACCCATACCCTCTTCTTCTGTAGTCATGCCTGTAATGTTTGCAGTGTGCGTTGTTACGTTGTCTTGTTGAAATTTTTTTAAATTCACTTCTAGCTCTTAATTGCCCTGTCCCAACTGTTTTGGCATGTGTTGCCGACCTAAAATGCAGGAATGCATTATTTATTATAGCCCAGACAAAACATGACATTTTTTTGGTTTATACTGTCTGCTATTAAATAAAAGTTAAAAAAATGTTTAAAACACTGTTTGATTATTATACGAACAGTTTCATTGCCACCATCCAGGCATAGTTGGCACGTTCACAACACACCCCTGTCTCTGTCCAGACCGTTTCTAGGCATTTAGCAAAAGAAAATTAGTTGTCACTGTGCCCACTGAATGTTCTGCAATTAACAGCCAGCCACCATCATCTTTCTTTGCAAATGTGTTGTGAACAAGAAACCTGGTTTTCTATGGACTGGGACTCTGTTGTCTTTATCGACAAATCCTGGTTCTGTTTGGATTTGATGACAGTTGGGTTTGAGTGTGGAGGCGTTGTGATGAGTGCTTCCTGCCTTTGTTGTGGAGCAACACACTGCCTCAACCACTGGTGTGATTATCTGGGGAGCCACCACATAAAACAGTCCCTAGTAGTGACATGAGAAACACTTTCAACTCAGCGATATGTGCAGACAACCTAAAACCATGTGTTGCCTTTCAACTGGCATTATTCTACTGGCATGCCTCTTGTGTTAAGACCCAGTGTCTAATCAGACCACACCCGTACTAATTTACATTTCTGTCTGTGACATAACTGCATTATGAGTTTTGAAGCAATCAGACTTTTCTATTTGGGTGCTTTATTTCTTTATTTTTGCCAATAAGTTTATATGCACTTTGTACCGTAGGTTGCCATGGATGTAAATGCTGGACAGGCTCTGGCAATGGAAATACTTTCCACCTTTCAATTAGTATTTACCATCTTTTCTGTGGAGGGCCAGCGCAAGAGAGATGGGTGTGAAACTGGCAACTTGGCAATTGGCTGCTCCCTTAGTGCTGGAATATTTACTGCAGTAAGTATTTGATTGAACAGTGAAAGCTTTGCACAGAGGTGAAGTACTAATATGCATTGATTTGACTTAAAACCTAAAACATATTCCCTACTTCCTAATCTAACATTTTTTGCAATTAGTAATGCAGTAATGCAGTAATGCGGGGGGGGGGCTCAAGAGCGCGATGAGCACAGGAAGAAGTCGCGTGTCCCAAAGTGATGTGGCTCCGAAGCGCCAGGGGGACGAGCCCAAACTCAAGTATGCGATGAGCGCGAGAAGCCGCCGCGTTGGGGTGCGTCCTAAATGGACCGGAGTAAAGCTCGGCAGAAAGCCGAAGGGAAGCTAAGCTTTGGCATATCCTGGTTATATCCCTAGACAGCTGATTACCTCAGGGGTTTTCTCCCGACGAAAGACCACGCCGGGCCTTTACCGCCCAGCTGCATAGTCTCCGGTGAGGGAGATCTCCCTGGACTTTGACGGGGCGAAGGGGAGTCACGGCGTGACGCGAGCGGTAGGCATCCCTGGCTGTGGCCCGCTGGAATGTCACATTCTGACCGTAAATGCTTAATAATCAATAGTCAATCAGTGCGCTATGCGATCGAACGGGCAAATGAACCAACACGACGTGGCAACGAACCGCACTGAGGCTCGTGCTTAAGTAACGGGAGCCCCAGGTCTTCGTTATCACGTCATCAGCCTGATGTAGAATAAAAGGGATTTTAACAATTGCTCGGTAATGGCCGGCGGCGGCGATGGGCTGTTCGGGTGCGCAAGGTAGGCTTCCCAACAAAAGTAGCTAATATATTTTGAGTTTTGAAGATAAATCAATCAATCAATCAATCAACCTTTTTTTAAACTCAGTAGGAAATTCAGGGCTTCCCTCAGTTACAATGAAGCTGTACCTTTACAGAAAACAAAAAAAGTGACAGAATAAAAATAAGTAGTGAGTAAGAATAATAACATAAAACACATGAAAACAACAATATTAATAATAAGAATCAATATAATCAGAATTAGAATAAACAATTGTAAGAATAAAATAATGAATGACCTCTCAAATAATAATACAGTGATAGACAGGTTCACAAAAAATAGAATTTATTCTAATCACAGGCAATGTTTTTAAACTGCTAGATATCACCAAGAAAAATATTCAAGTGTATGTTGCTGAAATGACTATAGATTATATAATTGGAAATTTTTTTTTTTTAAGATTTTCTCCACAATCTCACATTCTTTTAGCATGTATTTTGAAAAATGTTTGTATCTTTTCACAGGGTAAAATCTCTGGAGGCAGCTTGAACCCTGCTCGCTCCCTTGGACCTGCCATTATAGCAGGATACTGGGAACACCACTGGGTAAATCATAATTAATGGATTACAGACTAGATTCACAGTATTCTTAACCTCTTGTCTGTTCACTTTAAGTAGGTATTATGGTAAAATCCATAATAAAATTAAATATAATTCACAATTTGTTGTGTAAAAGTATACACAAATATAGTGCAAAATGTATATGACTATCACAGTCTGATAATCTGATGAATGAAACCAAGACGAATTAGTTTCAAGAAAGAGGATAAAACAATGTGCAGTCTAAATGAAAATTTAAGATTACATATAAAATAGTCTAATTTCAGTTTTAGAATACCCATAAAACAGTAGCACAACATAATTTTATTTTAAAAGTTTCATGATGCTTTACCAAGCAGCATGGTGGTGCTTTGTGCTGTTGCATTGCAGCATCAGATGGGTCCAGGTTTCATTCCCGGCCCAGAATCTTCCTGTGCATGTTCACCCCATGTTTGCACAGCTCACCATTGGGTACCAAAGACATGCGTTGGTTTGGTAGGGTTCTCTAAATGATCCTACTGTTTGCGGGAGAGCTGGTCCCTAGCTGACAGCATCGGGTACAGGCAGCTAGGAAGGCAGAGCCAATCTTAGACAGGACTCACCCTAGACCAATCCATTGTACTGAACATTCACTCACACACTAGGGACTCTTTATCAGTTAGTCTAATAACTATCATAATTTTTTACACATTTTGTTGACAAACCGGAGATCTGCCCATCATTGCTCCACCTAGACTCTATTCAGTTTTATGTGATACTGATTTTTTACCATGATTGTAGTCACCTGTTAACATCACCTGTTTTAAATTACTTTGCTGTTTAGTTAGTGTGGCCCCGTATACCGTGCCAGCACAAAACACAAGACAAGACTGTCTTTTGGGGTTTTTATTCTGGCATGTATTGATTTGCAAACGATAAATTAAAAGTAAATAAAATAGCTTCCATTTGACATAAGTTATCTAATGTTGTCAATTAAAAAAAAAAAAACAATCCAAAAATAAATACGGTAGTGGCTACTGTTTAAACAAAGGACACAAAACACAATTAGCCACAAACCTCATCATTCTGGAGCTTCACATTTAAAACAAAAAAATACATCAGCATCAAAACACTTACATGCGGTTTGACTGCTCCTACACATCACATGACACAATCACTCAATGTACAGATTTCCCTGAAACCACATTGTACAATACAGTCAACAAACTGAACTTTTTCTAGAACTTATTGTACATTAAACAAAAACATCACGCTTTTAAATGGGGTATTAAACTCACTAGACCGCATGGTGAAAATCCGGTATTTGCTCCGCTTAATAATCCAGTCCCATCTGGTTTTAACAAACACCATCTACGGCTAATATACGGAAAATACGCATCTATAAGTGCTTAGGTCTACTCAAGTTGGAAAACTGATAAGACATGTTTATTATTTACCCCAGTAGACCCATCCAGCAATGCTTTTTAATCCCTATTTAATATACGCATCCCGAAGCTAGGTGGCGAAAAGGGCGAAGTCTTAAAACAATACACTTTTTTTGTACCCTCTGCTCTCTGCTGGGCTACATTAGTTAGTCAGTTTGTTAGTTTGTTTGTTTTATATCCTTAGCCCTAAATTGCCTACCATCCCAACTTTATTTTTGAATGGCTTGCAGTAATAGTTATTTTTTTAACAAATTAAATTAAGTTGATCAGACTTACCATTAAATGTTTTGGGTTTGTACTGTTTTCAGTTGAATAAAAGTTTAATGTCTTGATAGACATTGTTCATAAAATAAAAACAATAAGAATGAACTACTGACACTTAAATTGTAAGAAATATCCATTATTTAGACAAAATAATTATTTGTTTAATATAATTAATTTTATCAATTTCCACTCCCTAAGGTGTACTGGATTGGGCCCGTGTTGGGTGCAGTATTAGCTGGAGTGTCCCATGAGTTCTTTTTCGCGCCAAGCATCTCCAAGCAAAAACTGGTGGCGTGCCTCACTTGTAAGGACATTGAGATAGTGGAGACAGCCAGCGTTTCCCGTTCATCTTTGTCTACAATCACACAAACAGCCATAAGGGCCAAGCAAAGCAACAAGCTTGAGCACAATTGAACCAGAGGATGTTGGGACACAACTGATGGGGATTACTGACATTTATTATTTACTATATATATTCTATACTATATAATGGTAAATGGTTCAATAATATTTGTGCAAACATATGCATCATTAACATTTTTCTTCCAGACATCTATAGTCATGGACAATCGGCACCAGGAGAAAAGTGTAACTATTTTCAAGTTAAATAAACATCTTACATTGCTACACTGCTTATAAATATTTATTTAGGGGTTATTTTTGTGAACAGTATATATACTTTTTTTTTTTGTTTTTGTTTTTTTTTTACTGCTGTTATTCCAAATCTCATTTATAATGTGCAGCATTTTTTAAAATAATAAGTGTCTTATTACAGTGTAATCTACAATGTGTAACACCCACGGACTGCTCACGCGACCAGGCCCGGCCTATCACTCGCACATCGTCACCAATCTACTAGTTACACACCTGGTACTCATTCACGCTCATCATACTCCTCCTTCATATACCCCTTATTCACACACACAGCTTTGCTAAGCAACTTGGTTCCCTCGTTCGCTACGCACTATGTTCGTTATCGCTTGTTATCGCCACTTATCGTTTTTCGACCTCTGCTCCGTTTCTCCGACTTCGCAAGCGACGCCCAACGCTCCGCCTGGGGATTCGAATCCGAGCGCCAGCTTGCAGAACGAGGTCACGCAGATCTCCCAGGCGGTGAGATTCCTCCTCGCCGGCCAGCAGGTCCTGGATTCCCTGGTTCCAGCGGTTCAGCAGCTTACACAACAGGTAGCCCAGCTGCAGCCGCCGCCTCAAGCTCCGCCTCCTGCTGCTGATGCGGTACCGCTCCCCGACAGCCCTCCACGAGCTCTGCCGCCCTCTGCTGGATTCAAGCTGGCATTACCGGAGAAATATGATGGGAATCCAGATCGGTGTCAAGGTTTTTTATTACAACTGGATCTGTTTTTCGCCCACTCACCTCCGGATTCGGATTCCGCCCGCATAGCGTTGCTCATTTCACTGCTCACTGGCCCCGCCTTGGATTGGGCTACGGCCATATGGCTTTAACAAGGTCCAGAGGCCAATGAATACCGTCGCTTTCTATAGGCATTTCGAGCCGTGTTTCAACACCCGTGTGATGGCCGTTCTGCGGCGGAACAGCTTCTTGACCTCAAGCAGGGTAACATCTCGGCAGCCGAGTATGCTCTCCAATTCCGCACCCTGGCAGCGCAAAGTGGCTGGAATCAAGAGGTCCTTCTGCCCACCTTTCGGAGGGGTCTGAGGCAGTCGCTACAGCAGGAACTAGCCGGACGAGACTCAGAATTGTCTCTGGATCAGCTCATCTCGCTCACCATCCGCCAGGATCAGCTTCAGAGTCTCACTTCCTCTGCCCCCACGGGCTCCTGAACCCCTTCCTGAACCCATGGAGATCGGCCGGGCTCGCCTCACAGCTGCGGAGAGGCAATGCCGGATTTCAGAGGGGCTGTGCATGTACTGTGGTTCCAATGAACATCGTCGGCCCGACTGCGAATTAGCACCACCCTTCAGATCGATGCCGCTCCGCACCCCACCTCCGTCCACTACGCCCCGGGTGAGTACCACTTTGGATAACTCCTCATTCTCGCTACCAGTGGTCCTGCATCTCCCTGCAGCTCTCTCTCCCTTGCAGCGCTGATCGACTGCGGCGCCCAGGGGAACTTCATTGATGAACGCCTGGTATCCAAATGGAGAATCCCCTGTTCCCACCTGCACACTCAGCGTCGCATCACCGCCGCCAACGGCCAGCCATTGGGGACGGGTCTGTTGTCCACCAGCACTATCCCCTTGCGCCTCTGCACCAGTGCTACACACGAGGAAGTAATCACCCTACTCCCAGTAGCCTCTCTCACTCACTCCATCATCCTCGGATTACCATGGTTGCGTTTCCATGACCCTGTCATCTCCTGGGGCTCTAAGGAACTACGGAAGTGGTCCCCCTTCTGCGTCAAAAACTGCCTACGGCTTCGGGACCTTCAGTTGAATGCCCTCGTACCAACCTGGTTCGCTTCCCTCCAACGTCCCACAGGACTACAATGACCTGGCAGCAGTTTTTGGAGAGGGGATGCCCACCCCCCTGCCTCCTCATAGACCTTATGATTGCGCCATTGACCTTCTGGAGGATGCTACATTACTGAAATCCTGGTTGTACCCCCTATCCCCTGCAGAGGAGACCACCATGCAGGAATACATTTCAGAATACCTTCACCTCGGCCTCATTCGACCCTCCACCTCCCCGGTCTCAGCAGGCTTCTTTTTTGTGCCCAAGTCAGATGGGACTTTGAGGCCCTGTATAGACTACCGGTCCCTCAATCTGATCACCAAGCGTTACGCCTACCCTCTACCCTTGATGCCGTCAGCCCTAGAGCAACTACGTTCAGCCCAGTGGTTCACCAAATTGGATCTCCGTAATGCCTATAATTTAATACGGATCAGGGGAGGGGATGAATGGAAGACGGCGTTTAGTACCAGTTCGGGGCACTACGAATACCTGGTGATGCCTTTTGGATTGGCTAATGCTCCCGCGGTCTTTCGGGCCTTCATTAACGACGTGCTCCGGGACATGTTAGGACGCTTCGTCACCGTATACCTCGACAACATCCTGGTTTACTCTCCCGATCTCCCCTCCCACATAACCCAGGTACGGCAGGTCCTGCAATGGCTGCTGGAACACCACCTCCGAGTTGAAGCGGGAAAATGTCAGTTTCACGCTCAGTCTGTCGGCTACTTGGGGTTCATCATCTCCCCCATGGGGATAGCCATGGACGACAAGAAGGTGTCCACGGTCTTGCAATGGCCCACCCCCCGTACTATCAAGGATCTTCAGCGGTTCCTGGGATTTGCTAATTTCTACCGCCGTTTCATTAGGAATTTTAGCCGTATTGTGGCTCCCCTCACTTCCCTCCTTCAGGGCAAGCTTCGCGTCCTTCAGTTGTCTCCGGAGGCCGATGCCGCATTTAAGAACCTCAAGTACACCTTCTCTCGTGCTTCGGTGCTGGGTCACCCGGATCCCATCCGACCCTTCACCTTGGAGGTGGACGCCTCGTCAGTGGGGGCAGGAGCAGTTCTCCCCCAACGTCTCGGAGAACCTCCCAAATTACGCCCCGTCGTTTTTTTCTCGTATAATATCTCCTCGACAGAGCAGAACTATGACTTGGGTGATCGTGAACTTCTAGCCATCAAATTGGCTTTGGAGGAATGGAGGCACTGGGTGGAGGGGAGCCGGCATCAAGTCACAGTCCATACTGACCATAAGAACTTAGGAATACCTCAAGGCGGCCAGACGCCTAAATCACCGCCAAGCCCGATGGGCGCTCTTTTTTTGCCCGATTCGATCTAGCCATCTCATATTGACCGACCAGCAAAAATATCAAGGCTGATGCACTATCGCGTTGCTTCGAACCCTCCTCGAAAGCGCCGGAAGAACCTGATCCCATCTTACCCCCCTCCTGCTTCATTGGGGCTGTACAGTGGGACCTCGAACGAGATCTGGAAAGGACTCTCAGCAAAGCACGCCCTCCGCCAGGCTGCCCTACTAGCAGGAAGTTCGTTCCCCCAAGTTTCCGGGATCGATTGCTAACCTGGGCTCACGTCTCCCCCTCTTCTGGTCACCCAGGGGAGACCCGCACCTTGCAGTTGCTCACTCCACGATTCTATGCGCAAGGACGTCCACAGATTTGTCGCTTCCTGTTCAGTCTGTGCGCAATGTAAGACAACCCGCACCCTCCCGTCAGGCCGGATCCGTCCCCTACCGATTCCCCAGAGACCCTGGTCCCACTTGGCTATTGATTTTGTCACCGATCTCCCTCCATCACAAGATTTTACCACCATCCTCACTATTGTTGATCGCTTCTCTCGAGCAGTGAACTTCCTCAAACTGCCTACAGCCTTCGAGACCGCGGAGGCACTCTTCGCGAAGGTATTTAGCTGTTTCGGCATTCCTGACTACATCCACTCTGACAGAGGTCCGCAGTTTACGTCAGCAGTATGGGCAGCATTCCTGGACAAACTGGGAGTTTCGATAAGCCTCACGTCTGGCTACCACCCGGAGTCCAATGGACAATGTGAAAGGGTAAACCAGAAGCTGGGAAAGTTCTTGCGCCTCTACTGTTCAGAAAATCCATCGGACTGGTCCCGTTTCCTACCATGGGCCGAAATTGCTCAGAACTCCCTCCTCCACAGGCCTCACACCCTTCCAATGTGTCCTGGGTTACCAACCTCCCTTCGCTCCATTGAACCCCATACCTTCAGATACCCCAGCTGTGGATGCTTGGTTTCGCAGGAGCGAGGAGGTCTGGGAACAGGTGCATCAGCAAGTCTCGCAGGCCATCGAGAGATATTGCAGCCAAGAAGACTGAAGTAGGATGCAGGAGCACTTCTTCCAGCCCGGCGACCGGGTGTGGCTCTCCACCCGGGACCTCCACTTGCAGGGGAGTAGCAAATTACGTCCCAGATTTATTGGGCCATTCAAGGTCCTCAAGCAAATAAATCCTGTAACGTATCGTATTTCTCTACCGTCTCATATGCACTCTCACCTGGTTTTTCACGTATCTCTCCTTAGGCCCTGGGTTCCTGGTCTGCTGGCAGACTCACCCTCCATCGAGCCGCCCCCTGTGGAGGTTGACGGTGCCCCCGCCTATATAGTCCATCGCATCCTCAACTCCCGGAGGCGGGGTTCTCGGTTGCAGTACCTGGTGGACTGGGAGGGCTACGGTCCGGAGGAACGATGCTGGGTGGAGGCTGGAGGCATCCTGGATCCTCTGCTTAAGCAGGAGTTCCATGCCAATCACCTGGATCGGCCGGCTCCTCGCCGCCCTCGTAGGTCCTCCTCGTCTGCTCGCCCCGCCAGGGTTCCGCCGAGGGTACCCGGGACGGGTCCTTTGGGGGGGTGGTACTGTCACACCCACGGACTGCTCACGGACTGCGCACGGACTGCGCACGGACTGCGCACGGACTGCTCACGGACTGCTCACGCGACCAGGCCCAGCCTATTACTCGCACATCGTCACCTATCTACTAGTCACACACCTGACACTCATTCACGCTCATCACCACCTTTCACACACACACTTTTGTTAAGTAATTTGGTTCCCTCGTTCGCTACGCACTCTGTTTATTATCGCTCGTTATTGC
>JAUZSU010121525.1:0-18185 GCA_034780255.1 Parotocinclus maculicauda
ATAATAAAATAAACTATAATCCTTTATCAGCTTAGTTTAAAATAAAAGTAAAAAAAATATATAAACTAGAAATACATAAATACTCATTTTAGGATAAGATTATAACTTGGATAAGGCATGTTTGTTACTTGCACAAAACAAAAATAGACCGGATAAACCTTGCCTCAAGGTTTGTTAAAAAGGCTTTTTGCTGTTGCATATAATGTTTATACATAAAAAAGGTTCAGGATCAGATTTCCCCAAGTCAGCTTAAACAGAACTACTGTGTAATAGAAAATTCCTATGAACATTTGCTGCATTAGGACATGAAAATGTCTGCAAAAAAACAAATCTTATGGACATGACTGAATTTGCTATGTACATGAAACATACCAGCAGTGAGAGCTGATTACTTTACAATGTACATATACAGTAGATTGGCATTTATGATTCTAGACTGGAGTCCATCTGTTTCTTTGCATACTGTAGTCCTGTTTTTTTTATTTTCTTTAATGGTCAGGACCACCACAGAGCAGGTTGTTGGCCTATTTTTAGCCACCTCGGATGGACACTGAGGTTTTTCACAACTTCAGCAGCACTGCTGTGCCTGATCCACTTATAATTGCACAGCACACACCAACACAACCACCATGCAAGTGCAGTACATCCACCATCCAAATAGTACCTGATCTGTAGGGGTTCCTAAAAATTATAAAACAAACAAGGAGGTGTACCTAACAAGATGGCCACCGAGTGTAGCACTAAACAATTGAATTTATCCTAAAATTAAGTCACTTTTCTGGTATGGCTATTTTGCTAATATTTTGTAAAATTTCTCACGTCTAAAACAAAACTAGTAACTAAGATGTTGCTGGTATATCTAATAAATAAGGAACAAACTCCCAGATATAATTATGTACTTTATATTTCAAGAATACTGTTCTGAAAAATGTTTAGTTTTATATCAAATATATTGTCTACACTTACATCTTCATTATGGATTTAACAGAAATACATTGTTTTAAAAAAATATTTAAATTTACCAAAAATAATGTGATTCAAATATTGTTGATTGAAATTGTTTTAGGGGTAAACAAAAGTGTATCATCACTAGAAGGTGAAGGGCAGCTCATAATGCTTCTGTTCATCTATTTAGTTTAGTTTTGCACCCCTGCTGCCAAGATTCATAAAAGCCTTCTATATCACCTCAAATGTGTACTTAATTGATATCCCATTAGTTAAAACTGAACCAGGGGTGCTGAAGCTGTAAAGCAATAACTAATGCACCCCTGTGTCACTATTTATTATGAATACAATAAATAATAAAATTACAGTTACACTCAAGCATCTGATCAGGACAACCTAAGATTCGTTTTATTGGCTCCAAATACTGTACTGCCACTTCGATTGTGTTGAATTTTAAACATAATTTTTAGTTACATTTCTATCCAAACCTCATCTCACTAAAGTATGTAATTATAAACCTTTAATCTGTTATTTTTTTTACAAATAACTTGAGAATATGGTATTAAAGCAGAAACCTAAAAATAGCAAAATCCAATTTTCTTAAAACGGAAGTCTGTAAGTGTTATAATAATTTGTTACTATTTTTGCAATAACTTAACACTAATATCTTGAGAAAGCATAAGATCACCACAAAGCCTTCAACTATTCTATTATTAGGTTCAGTTTTGCAACAGGAATTGAACGCAGGTGCTCAAAGATGGGTAACAATGTGTACTTTACTTTAATGCATGAACGCTTTTTAGTTTTATATTCACAGATAACAAAAAGAAATTTACTGTGTCAATGATTCTTAAATGCCCAACACTGAAAAGCATCCACCATCATTCTCAGCAGCTACAGACCAAGGCAACAATCTAAAAGACAGGTTTGACTAAGTAAATACTTATACACGCACATTACAGAAAGAAAATGATGTCCTATGACCCATGTCCTAACTGTATCAGTTTCATAATTTCCTTTTAAAATAATAAGTAATGTTTTAAAGCTGCTTTGAGACAATGCTCCATTGTAAAAAAAAAAGCACTATATAAATAACTGATGACTTATGACTTTCGAATCATCAAGTAACTTTATGGAGTCCATGATACCCACAGTCTATCTTAGGTCTATCTTAAATGGGTAAAATTGTAATAAGTTAAATGTGACCAAAAACACTGGACTTTGTAACATTTACTATAAATTAGTCACCAAACCAAAAGTGTCTGCAGTGCTGACATTAACTAATGACAACTGAACAGATGAATAACTGAATTACAAATGGGATTTTGACTTAAACATGCTTCAAAACAATCGGTTTACACTATGTGAGGTCAGGATCACTGTCAGCAGTTTTAGCAGGCAGGTTACACTGCATGAGATCATGAGCAAATTTTATTTTATATCATTCTCAATGTCTCATTATACAACGAAGACTTTCTAACAATAGAAACGTTTGTTACCTGCACGTCCATGATGTAAATCTCCGGTTTCACCACATTCCACAGATGCTCTAATGGATTGAGATGGTGACTGAGGAGGTCATTAGGATAAAGTGAACTTATTGTCCTGTTTAAGATATTATTTGGAGGTGATTTTAGCTTTGTGACATTATCCTGCTGGAACTAGCTGTTTTGGTTCCGTTTTGGTGAGCCCATGCAAACTGTAGCCTCATTTTCCCGTTCTGAGATGGTGTGTGCCACCCAGCGTGGTCTTTTGATGCTGTATCTGATTTTCTACATTTTGTTCACATGATCTGGTGTTTTGAGTCACTGAAACAAGGAAATCTAAATTACTATGCATTTACAAACAAAACCATGTCAGGCCAACACATTTCAGCTTGGTATTGTGCCAATGAGATTCTTTATATTGCCTGAACAGACAATTTTGTGTTACACAATGCTGCTTGGTTTGATTAAGAGTTTGCACATGCGTACTAAGGCACGCGAAACTCCGGGTTTTCCAGTGCGGCACCGCAGGGTTCTGGACAGTCGTCTCTCAGCAGCTGCTGTAATGTAAGCTAAGACAAATAAGATTTATTTTATAGCTAACTAGGTTTTTTATGGGTTGTGTTCCAGGGAATTACTTACTTCACACGTTAATGTCCGTAGCTTTAGATTTATTGGAAGGCTAGCTATCAGCTTAGCTAGAGAGATAGCTTACCTAGCTAGCTAGCTAGCAGGTTCAACATGTTGTGCATTTAGAAACACTTAGATGCACACCTTGATTGTAGCAATTGTTTATTTGGGTTACTGTTGCCTTTCTGTCAGCTCAAACCAGTCCAGCCATTCCATCTGAAAATGCAGTTTTGCTGATCAGCAGACAAGCAGGTTCTGAAATAGTGAGACCAGCCTGTCCAACACCAACAACCATAACATGTTCATAATCACTTTACTTAGCTTTTATCCTTATTCTGAAGCTTGGGTTGAACTTCAACATGTCATTTCACCATGCCTACGTCATAAATACATTGAAATACATTGCTGTCATATGTCTGAATGATTCAATTTTAATGAGCAGTTGAACAAGTTTACCTAATAAAGTGGCCAGTAAGTCTACATAGCGTTTTTAATGGAACATTGTCTCAATACATCTTTACAACTACCTAGACCCACAAATATAATTGAGTATAGCTAAGCCTAGCATGATATGACAATGGAAAGAAAATACTCCCTAAAATTGAAATGAAACTCTGTAAATCTTAGAACGTAATCTTGGGAAGACCAAGAATCAAACAATGTCTTAACCTCCTAGTACATTTAAAAAAGAATGTAATAAATAAAATTAAATGAAATAAAATGTTATGAAGAGTAGGAAATAATATTATGAAGAGCATAATAAAATAGAGAAATATACAGTTATAGAATACAAAACAATCATAAATAAATATAATAATAATAATGCAGTGAACAAGAATCCTCAGAACTGCGGGAGCCAATTATATGCTCAAGCTGTCCTAATGTAACGTGATAAATGCTCAGGCCCTGATAAATTTACATATAAAAATATATTACATTATTACCTGCCTTCATTATCCACAAACTCTCATACAAGCTGTCAGCTAGGCTAATAGATACTGCTATCTTGGCAAACCAAAAGACCGCTAAATGAAGACAGGGGAGACAGGGGAGTGCACAAAGCAAGTTGGCAGCTATGCAAACTTTTTCATCAATAATAAACAGAATGCAAGATAACATTATTTTACATCAACACAAAATACAGGTAATTGTTATATAACTTTTATAAGTGTTTGCTGATTCCTGAGTGGAATTCATTATACATAGTCACAAATTGGTTGACTGCATCACTACTCATGGGTATTTAAATGAAGTGAGTAACGTATGTAAAAATGACTGAGTAAGGAAAGGATTATCAAACGCAGAAATTAACACTTACCTGCAAGATTGTGTAAATTGAACCAAACATTACTCACTGAATTAAATATCACTGCTGTTTGCACATATAATGCATATAGTCTGTGTAATCTCAATTCGTAAATAAATTGAATACCTTATTGCCCAGTGCTTTGAGAGATGGAGGAGGTCTCTCCTATCCCACTGAGTTGTGACATACATCTGTCATTTATTGGCAGGTGATCTGGGCAAGTGCAAGCTGTCCATATGCACTCCCCATCACTGTAAAAGTTATTACTGCCCTATATTTTTACACAAGCAGCTTAAAACATCCCTTGAGATCCATCAGATAAATACTGCAATCTACCGAACGTTCGGCCATACATGCAGTTACATCAAGCCTAGTCCAAAATGCCAATGATTACATTAAATTCTCTATGATGCCTGCAAGACAAGAGCTGGTAAAACATGGTTTCATGGCTAAATTTGGGTTCCCTGGGGTTCTGGGCGAGCTAGATTGCACGCACGTGCAACTGCACACCCCACCAGAGAACACCCTGGTGTATGTGAACCGTAAGGGGACCCATTTTTATATTTTTTTATTAATTTATTTTATGTTTGTGTAACATAACATGTACATTCACAAATTTTCCTGTATAAAACCTTGACTATTTTGTATTGACCAGGTACCTCCCTGAATGATTGGCTATTAAGGGACAATGGTTATCCATTAAAGACCTAGATAATTACACCGTATATCATGGCTACAGCAGTGTGTGAAATTGCTTTTAATCGAAAGCACACCAAAGCACACACTGTAATAGTAGAAACATTTGGTTTGCTGAAAATGTGCTTCAGATGTTTGGATAAGTCAGGGGGAACATTACTATATCGCCCTCAGAAGGTCAGAGCATTCTTTTGGGCATGTTGTGTGTTGCATAATATTAATATGCGTCATGGATGTCTCTTGGACACAAATGAGGACAAATTACATAACTTTATATCATGATGCTGAACTGCATGTGTTGATGCCGATAAATGAGCACTGAAAAGCGTCGGACACCTCCAGGTAGCTGCGCCATTGAAATAGCAATTTACCAAAGTCAGACCCAGCCACGATTTCTCTAAGACTGCAAGGGAAGCTTCTCCTAAAATTTAAACAAATAAATTGTAACATTTGTACAGTTATGTTAACATCTCATCGACTACAAATGGTTAGAACACGATTCATCTCAAAGACCAGTTCAGAATCATATACTAATCACAAATCTATCATTTTCTTATATGGTCTTTGGTCAATGCATTTGTGTGAAGAAGCTAAAAGTCTATTCACTTTAATGAGACAGCATGAAACAGTTTTTTTTACTGCCATAACACTTGACGATTATTGGATAAATACCACCATTTTGTGATTAGAGCTGTGGGCTGGCCTGGACCCTGGACCATGATGATTGAAAGATCAGTTGAAAATGCTAAATCCTGTTTTGATTGGCAGCTATTTTGAGATATGCACCATCACTTAATCATTGGGAGCTCAATCCTAACAAAGATTTTGCATGTGAAGTCGAAAGATAGACTGCAACCCATTTTTTGGAATTTGCTTGGCAAAATTTCTTGACCATTTCCATTGTTCATTTCTTACACTGTAAATAAAACACACTTATAGTATTTCATTGTTTCAGTTTAACATCATTTCATCATTTCAATTGTTTTGTTAATTTGTTGCTGGACAGTGCAATTTATAATGTGAGCTGGCAATGACCTTTTTCTTTTTGAAAGACCAGCAGCTGCCACTCGTCAGACCAAAGACAAAGTCAAATTTATTTCTATAGCGCTTTTTACAATGGTGCATTGTCTCAAAGCAGCTTTACAATATTATATTATCTTAAAAGAAAAATCTTAAAATTGGGCAAGCTTAGGGCGACAGTGGAAAGGTAAAACTCCTTGAATATAGAAGGAAGAAACCAAGACTCAAAAAGGGACTCTACATCCTTGGGTGGCCTAGATTCAATTCAATTCAACTCAATTCAATTCAATTCATTCAGACCACACCTGAATGGCAAGTGAAACGAGATTGCTTTATTGCATATTACATCCAAAACACACCCATGATTAATTAAGAGAATTAGCACACGACTTTTGTATGTTTTGCGCTGTTACGATAGCAAAGGTACATTGGCGTGCCCTAAATCAAGCTCCACGATGTGTGGTTGACGTCTCAATGTAGACGCCTCAAAACAAACTATTCCTAATCAAATAAAAAGCTTGTTTGATCCCTTTGAAGTCTTTTGTATCAAAAAAGTTGCTTGGAAGATGTTTTATTATTTTGTGACCCGTAAATCGGAAAACTTTTCAAATAAATAAAATGAATACTCTTCATTAATCACAAATTAGGGAACATTTCAAAATGATTTTTTGATCAGTATACTTACTTAATAAAGTGGTTTCATTTCCTAAACTTTATTTACAGGGTAAGCAGCATTTATTAAGAATAACACTTATTTGTTCTTTGGTGCCGCATAAAGTCTCTTAGCGGTTCTCAGGGCCAGTCTCTGTACACCAGATGCTGAATGAATGGAGACCTTGAATGTTTCTCCAGAACCTCCTTTTGTGACCTTTTTAGTAACCTCCTTTATGTTTCTCCCAGTGGGCATACCCTTTAAATCCTTCCCGCAACTTTTTATTAATAAAATAAATAAAACAAATAAATACATGCACAAGACAATTGAATGCACAGCCCTGTGTGCTTATTCACGCTTTACCACCAGCTGTCACCACAGCTTTATGAGAGTAAGAAGAAATGTGAGGGAATGTTCTGAGGTGCCTCTTCTCTATCATCAATATCTTCACTTTTATTGCACATTTCTTCATTGCATTCACTGAACAATGACAAAGACAATAGGTCTATAGACTTCAGACCCAGAGAGCATATTTGTGACTAGAAGTCATGCTTTTGTGGACATTCACACATTTACTCAATTAACAAATATATCAGATTTATTCTAAAAGGGTGGTTTGGACATGTATGCATGCACACACACACACACACAGTGCAAAATACATTTTTCCCCCAAATCATGAAATAGCACACCATTACAGCACAATTTTGTGGAGCGTGGCTACAGAGATTGCATTCCTTTCAGACATAAGACTGAATAAGACATTGCACCTCTATGCCTTCAGATTCATTTCATTCATTGAAACACCCTTTTTAGGAAAATTCATTAACTCGAAAAAAAAATTTTTTTTACCTGGATTGTGTAATATGTTAAATAATGTGTTAATAAATGCATTATCAGCCCAATTGTTGGTGTGTTATCACTTAAGGCTGAATACGTTCATCTATTGATTATTATTTGGAAAAGGTCTAGACCACAAGTAATTAATGAAGAAAGCAAGGTCCAAAATATGTAATAAAATCATGTTTCATAGTTTTTTTTTCTACTTCTGTCCTACTTCAGTTTGTTTATAATGCCTTTGTTCTGGGTTCATTCTGTCATTTTGAATACCTCATATTCATATGAATTACATCCATATTCCAAATTCTTCTCAAATAATGATTAACACATATTTATTTAGTTTATTTTACATTGGTCCAGCCTCAGCAAGTGGGGCAACTCAGAATTCATGCTAATAAACCAGTATAATAGCTTTTAAAAATGGTAGGGCAAATGCAAATAAAGAATAATGTGTTTCATACATTTTCTTTGTCTTTTATATACTTGCAGACAGCATGAATCTGAGATATTTTTATGTTTTGTCTGAAAAACTTAATTTAATTTGTTAATAAACATACATTCCTGCATTTAAGGTCTGCAAAACATTCCTAAAAAGCTAGAATGGGGCTTTGTCCATGCCATTAACAAAGGACATTTACACGCCTGTGATGGCAGCATTAAAGCAGAAAAGTACATTGAGATCTTAGAGCAACATATGTTTCCTTCAAGATGCCGCCATTTTCTTAATTAGGACTGAAATATGCAGCAAACATTTATTTAAGTTTCATTGTTTATAAGCATTTAAATAATTTTCTCACACATTTGTGATCCTCTTGATCCAATTGATCCTCTTCATATTCATTTAGAAATATCCCCAATTTTTTGTAAGCAGGGTATTAACAATGTTTACACGTACAACATTGCATATATATGATACATTGCTGAATTATATTGTGGCCTGCATTATGATTTCATTAATTCGAGTAATGACTACAGTGTGCTGAATGCTTACTGCATAATTGTTAAAGTTCATATTCAAATACAATTTTTGCAACATAGGATTAATTGGATAATAAAACAGTTCCATACACATAATAAATTCTAACCTGACAACAAGAACTGCTGCGTTTTCATTATTATAGAAATATGGCTGGATGCATCAGTACCCGACCACCCACCATCAAGACTGAATTTGAGACCTCGGTTAAGATATTAACTACCAGGAGGGCTTTGATGTTGCCCCTTTAGCCACTGTGATCATTTAAAATTTAATTACCTACTGTTTTATTCACTCTGGGATTTTAGGCAAGGCAAGTTTTTTTTGTATAGCACCATTCATACACGAGGAAATTAAAAGTGCTTTACAGAATAAAAAAACTAATAATAATCAAAGAAAATCAATACACAATAAAGTAAAATTAAAAACACAAAGTTAAAAACACAATTAAAACACAGTTGAAAACATTAACCTAAGCGTAAGGCGGCGTCAAAGATGGCGGAGACACATGCAGCATACTCGGTACTAAGCTTTATTATAAAAAAACGGCAGGCAGAAATCGTAAACAGGTAGTCCAAGGTCGAAAACACGGAGCACGGTTGACAGAATCCTGAAGGGCTAGGCAAAAGGTGTAAACGAGAGACAGGAACGGATCAGTAACGGTAAGTACAGGCGAAGAAAATGCTTAGAAACTCAGAATGAACCAAGAGACTTAGCAACTGAAGTGAGTAAAGTACCCACTTTATATATTGTGTTTAATGAGAGAGATGAATGAGATGCAGATGTGTGATGTTAATAAGAGGGAGAATTGCAGCTGTGCAGTTCAGTGAGCTCACCATTACAGTAGTCTAACCTGCCGGAGATAAAAGCATGGATAATTCTCTCTCTTTTAGATCATCCTTGCTCCAGTTTATATACGAAAGGAAGCTAAATAGGTAATGTGTCTTGGACTAGAAAGAAGTTCCTTTCTGCCTTGTTGTGGGCTTCAATAGGGCAAATGTGTAGTTCCATATTTGCCCTATTCTCCCTTTAACATGGTGAAGGGCTATTGTCTACGATGTGCGTCCCAGGACTTCCTGCTGAGTACTCAAGATCCTAAAGTGGCTTTGTGTATCAGACAGACTAACAGATAAACTAATTGCCGATATGCATATTTTTTACATTATTTTATTGTCATTGTCACAAAAACAGGGTTCTAGAACAAAAGGGTCCTGCGATTAAATATAGATTGGAATAATATTAGCTAGGAAATAAAACAGATAAGTGGTACAAACCGCTTAGAGCTATACACCAAGTGCAACTTGTGCGGGGCAGATCAAATCAAGGTTGCCAGATCCTCTGTCAGATCACCAGATCAGATCACCACATGTTACAAGTACAACTCTTTAACCCATATAAAATATTGCTGATTTTAAAACTTGAAATTGGGTTAAAACATGGGCGATTAAAACAAATTAAAAACATAGAAAAGCACCTTTATATTCTCCATCAGTCGTGACTAACCAATTGGAGACAACCCTTTGCTTCTGCTCTGAAATATTCAATGAGTTTTGCGACCATGGTGAGGCTTAAGAAGCTGTCACATACCTAGAGAAACCATAAGGAGATGGATGGAGAGTGGAGCTAATTAAAATCCAGCATGAGTAAAACTGCAGCTCAAGTTTAAGTGCACAGCTTCAAAAGCCTCTCCACATCATTTTGTCCAAGTACTCCTCTACAGGCCATTAAAACAATTATAAACTAAAAATAGTGTAGAAGCACCTTTATATTCCCCAGAGCTGCATCTATGATGTGTTTAAATAAAGACCACTCAGGGATCTTTTTAAGGAGTGTTGTAACTATGGTAAGGATTAAGACGCTGTCACACTCCTAGGGAAATAATTATGAGCATAGAAGTTAAACATATTACAACCAAAAATGCCTGAAACAGGCCTTAGACATTCCATTTGGGGCAATGAAGAAAAATACCTGTGTTACTGCAAAAGACTGCATGATCTGTATGTAATAAATAGTCTATGATTAGTTTCTAAATTAATTAATACGTTAAGTACAAGGGCCGCACGGTGGCTCGGTGGGCAAGCAGCAAGAAGGTCCCGAGTTCAATCCCAGGGTGGAGCAGCCTGGGTCCCTTCTGTGTCGAGTCTTTCCCCACACCCCCGATCTGGGTGGGTTTACTCCAGTTGCTACAATTCTCTTCTTAAGAAAAGATTAATATCACAACAGAATAAAACCTGATGTCTCTCATTACTGTGCAAAGCATTAGTCATAGGAATAACTAATTCCAAAGTGTTAAAATCTACAAAAGTGTATGCATTACAAAAACATGACAGCTCTGGAAAGCAATCAGAACTAATCTTCCTTCCTCTCTGTCAGCAATACAAACAAAAGTGGCAGATGACTTCATGCATAAACATGTGCCTTAAGTGCTATGAAAATGTTTTTCACTGAAAATAACTTCAGCACAGTCATCATCACATCAGTTTGGAAGCTCCAATACATAAGTATGGTACACTGGGTAACTGCATAAGGTGAATTTTATCCTGCAGGTTTATACCTGATGCTTACATTTGTCTGTCTTACTAAACTGAAAATGCTTTTAAATATATAGACCACTTTACTGTTAAAGTTGATGTTAAAGACATTTTTATCTCCGCTATAATTTTGGAATTAGATAATTAATTTCAGTGAACTCCAGTTTTTGTTGTGAACAAAATATAGCCCCACCAGGAAGATAGATGACTTACCACAAACCATCTGTTAAAAAACAATCTGCTGGTGCGATTAAATCACAGTACATTAATACACAATCACAGCCTTAAATGTGGACTAACAACTCTTTGTTGTGCATTTCCAGGTTTCCATAGTAAGAATTGAAAGGTAATCAGAATCACTACTTTTTCACTACTGCCACTGAAGATAGCTGTGCATTAAAAGACAAGAGAGAACTGATCATAAATTAATAAGAAATGAGAATTATGTAAATGGGATAAAGGTACAACTTCAAACATATTATGACAGCATGATGAAATATGCATTATGTTACTTTGTTTTATTAATCCAGATACAAACATAGAATTTAATTCAATATATTTAATTAAATCAATCTAATCCAACAGCTAAAGAAGTTTACAACATGAATATACACACTGTTAGAAACAAACAAACACAAGGAAAACCCTGCAATCCTGTGCTATTCTAAACATGGATTTTGCTTCTAGTGTTTGTTATACTAAAACATCTACTACAGCCCTGCAACTACTTGTAAATAATCAATATAAAAATATGCAAATTACATACTGGTGAATGCTGATGGACAGCATTTGATGGGCAAAGGCAGCTGATGCAGTTATGCACAGACAGGAACAAGCGTAAATCACCTGTGTTGAGCGGTTATTGCTTTTCATCATGGTCATTGCAAAAAAAATCTGCACTTACAGAAATAGGTAGTGGTTTGATCAAGGTATGATCATTTTTTAAAGCTTTTCTACATAGGTGCAGGAACTCTGTCTCCAATGGCATCAAAAGTGCATATTCACATATCCACCCCCACTACAGATTTATGAGCACTAGGAATGTAGTGAGAAAAATCTGCAGTCGCATTTTAAGAATGTTTACAATAGGCTATGCTTTAATATATAGTATATATTAAACTTATATTAATGTGGGCGTATCCCTATTGTAATTTGGGGACTACCTGTATATTAATAGTTTAAATAAACAGAGGTCCATGTGGTGCTCTCTGGTTGTGTCAGGTTTCACCTGAACACAACACTGGTTTTGTCTAAAGACGAGGAGGCAGGTCAGGGAGCAAATAATCAGTGATGCAACATCGACCCCTACCCAGTCCTGCAATGTACTAGAATGTCATTATATAACTACCATATTCAGTACAAATTAAACCAGATTATAAGCATAAATTGATTTTGAACAACTGGAGTTTTGAAAACAGTCATAAAAAGGAAAACTAGGCATTATTCAAACATTACAAGGTGATGTTTAAATATTAAAGAAGATAATATAATATTGTATAGCTGCTTTGCATTGCAAAAGTGCTATATAAATAATTTTGACTTTGATTTTTACACATTCACATTATATTGTTACTATTGGAAATACTAGTGACTGCAACAGATAAGCAAAGTAAAACACAGGATACTAAGAAGATATTTTCTGAAAAAATGCAGACACCACAGCCAGGAGCTGACATGAAATACCTCTATCATAGTGGAAGTTTTCACTATGATTTTCACAAGCTTTCACAGAGGCAAAGACTTCCTCCCTTAACTGGGTTTCCCTAAATAGATATACAGTGGCTTTCTTTTTTTATTGTTATTCACATGTTTAAACTGGGAAAAAAGAATAGATATTACAGAAACACCTTTCTACATTCTAATTCTCATGCAACTATCCAATCAGTCAGTCTTGTGGTAGCAGAACAGTGCATAAAATCATGCAGTTCATTAACCATGGCATGACTGTTTATTCCAGACTGGCGGGTTTGAGTTCTAGAAACTGCTGATCTCTTGGAATATTCATACAAAAATGTCTCTGACTGGTGCAATAAAGAAAAACAGCTGAGTGGCAGGTCTGAGGAAGGAAATGCTGCTTTAAACTGACAAAGTCTGTGGCAGTGGTTCTCAACTTTACACCACACACACACACACACACACACACTTGTGGGCTTTTCTAAAAGTTTATCCTGTAACTGTGCATGTTTAGCACCTTGTCATAGACTTATTTGAGGCATTTATTTGAAACTTTTTTGGCATCAGTTAGACATGAAGTGTCTATGTTGCCCATGTGGTATTTTTTTAAATAAAATAATCTGAAACATGTCATTTAGACATACATTTTAGACTTTTAAGTACATTTACCGAGGTCATTGGGCATACCACCCCATGCTCCTCCATGTACCACCAGTGAGAATCAATGGCCCATGATAATGCAGATGACCACTCTTTACGTTTGTGGCAAGTATTAATTAAACTCAGAATGCACAACACATCAAACATTGAGATGGAAGGGCTCCAACAGCAGAAGACCAAATCAGTTTCCACTTATGAGTTTTTACTCTTACAGACTAGTTTGTACTCGTTGACAACATCAGTTGTTAGCAATTGTTTGCCAATTGCCAGTAAAATACTGGTAATTCAGAGAAGGAAAGTGTAGCCATTACTGTTTGTAGTACTTAATTTCCTGTAAAACGTTTTAACTTTGTCCTATACATTTTTAAAGAATTATGAGAACAAATTCTTCAAAGTAACAGTTGAGGAAACTGATGTACACCTGAGCTATTTTTATACTATATTCTATCAAGAATATAGTATTTTTTTTTCTATTAAATATGCAACTATATTAATTTCCACAGAAGAGATTTTTAAAGTCCAGGAAATTTTGTGACTCTGACCAGGAGTCTATGTAGTTAACAGACAGGTTTCATGTTATTGTGTATAAATTTTCTGTACATTTCTAGTACTATTATTATTAACTATTATTCGAATGCTCTTTAAAATGGACAAATATTTTTTTAATACAATTTATGGATTAACTTTTTAATTATGTGCGTCACTTGTACATTTTTAATAAAAAAAAAACATATGGACAAATAGACACATTTTAACAATAGCAATTCAAAGGTAAATAAACATGAATCTGTGTTGCTTTAATTCAGATTGTAATTTTAGAAAATGAAAGTTTAGCAACGTTCTCAACACTGAAAAACTTTATATTTGTAAAGCTGCATAGATTACAGTGTAGGTTCAGTATATGTAATACTGAACATAATATGTATTAAGTTAATAAACATAAGGATAATATCCAATAACAACCAGCACAATTAAAAAAATTCAAGACCAAAACTGTCAATTTCTGTATATTATAAATTATATATTATAAACTCTGATTTACATGGCAAACTATGCAAGAAAGGTAAAAATATACCTACACAGATCTGCAGGAATGTGTTGAAAGTGGTTGCACAGTGCGTAGTGTTGGGGAATCTATGTAGTTCAGAGCAAAACTTGTGTTCTGCAGTCAAAGAAGCACACATCCCAAATACACAGGACAGAAAGTTACCACAATTAAATCTACTGCCACACTGTCAGAGGAGCACAGATGAAATACATGCTATTTTGGTGGATCATACAAGAGGATAGAAGACTACACGGTTATTAGATATTGGGAAGTATTCAGGAAGCAGGTTAATAAGAGGCAAGACCTGAAAGTTCAGAACATCCTCTCTGAGTTTGAAATGAATAAGTAGGTTATTGAGTAGACCGCCCTGACAACTAACTATAGAGAACAGACAGTTTTATTCTTTATGAGAATAAAAAAGAAGTGAAAGGAAAAGAGGAAGTAATGTCTCTCACAGTGTTTCTTCCCAGGAGTGACATTAGATCACATCAGGATCCATGCTAACGCAGGTATTTAATACAAAATGAGTGAAGGGTTGTAATGTAGAAAACAGGATAAAAGCAATTGAAAGACAATATATTAAGATATATTTTTGTACAATCAGAAATGAAAGCATTGTTAAGAAGTGTGTTACCTGAAGGACATATGGACAAGAACAAATGGCATGATGGTAATAGGAAATCATCTTGACAAGAACATTACACAATCAGACAGACAATAGGTCAGATAAATGTCTGCACATAAATTGCAGGTCTGCAGGTATGATGTAGCCTGGCAAGTAACAATGACAAACTATTAAAGACTTTAAATGTAAGTAACTGAATAAGGGCATACTTTACACAGCCAAAAGTTTGTGGATACATGAACATTACTCTTCACGGCTATACTTGTTAATTGGGAAGGAGAAAACACTTGAATGGTTACTGTATAATGAGTTCCACTGAGTTGTTTAACACAGCTGCTGCTATTTGCCTTTGCTTTCTGTCAATGCCTGTCATATTATGAACCTGTTGCTAAAATTACAGCGATCACTATGTGAAGGGGTGTCTACATACATTTGGTCAAATAACACAAATGAACAACACAATAAAAACCAATGTGAGCTAGAAAAATATGATTTTTATTATGTAATTATTAAATTTTTGTTGCTGCAAAAAGAATCAATTTAATTGACTTGGTGGGGATCAGAAGCAACCCCAGTCTTAGCTTGTTGATCCTCTTTATTGCCTCCATTTAGAAACATGTGCGGTTGCTTGTAGAACTCATTTTAAATTCCTTATTGACGGCAGACATCATTCTGGAAATAGTTGTGTGTTTAATTTTCCTAGCCCTTTCAAGGCTCCTCCATATAAGTGTGCTCAGTCATCCCATTGACTAAAATCACCCGAATCTAATTTCTCCTTTAAATTCATTGCTAATGTTGGAGGTTCACATACTTTGTAATGTAAAAAAGCTACTAATCGATTTTCGATGGCGATATGTTTCAAGAAATCCATCGTAATATGAATTTATTGTAAATTAAGGAGTTGAATATACACTTTATATACATCATAGCAGAGCTTAATTTAAAAGTTTAAAGATGACAGCAACTTTGGCTTTTCCTTATTTCCTGGTGAAATGCCTCACATATCTGTAGCAGACAGGAAATATAAAAAATATCTGAGAATCAGAAGTCAGATGGATTCTCAGAAATATTACCAAATCCAAAAAGCAATAGACTCCAAAAGTTCCAAATAAATCAAGTCCAGCTGAAAAGAGATTGAATAATCCAAGAATACAGTGATATCATGCAGCAATTGTGCAGTCATAAAACTTTTATAATCAGCATGTTTTTCACAAGCAAATCAAACTATTGGTATTTCAATTTCAAGTACTTATATTATCAAATATAAAAAAGTATTGCCAATGCTTTCGCCACTATATTAAAGCTGTTTCAAATTGTATTGCACATGGTTCCATCACATTCTGCAATGCCACATTTTTATGAGGGACAAAAGTTTTAGCATATGTTAAGACAAACATACCTCATGCTTAAGGTATATAGTAATATATGATTTGGGTGGCTCATGCATCCCAGTCTGCTAATCTAAAAAAACAAAATTGTTAATGTATTAGACATTTTCTCAATACAAGTTGTAGTAATGGTCATGGCATGATAAAGCCATGCAACTTCAGATAAGAACAATCTAACCATTTATCCAGAGAGTAGCTGAGCATCCAGCCAGCGGCAAAGTCAGGGTAGCTGAAGGCAGTCGGATCCTCTGAGAAGGAATAGTGTTAAATGATGTTTGCTTCAGCGTCACAAAGAGCCGTTCTCAGGAACCACTCCTGCCATTAGCCAAATTTACAATCATATTACAAAACATACAGTACATTACTGCAAATTAGTGTTTCCTTACTCAACTAATTCTCAAGAGTTAATTAAGTTTCCAGTCAGCCAAGTTGGACAAATACTAAAATAAAAATCAGCATATTAGTCCTGCACTACTATTATAAAGCATTGGTAGGGTCTTTAGTGTCAAGCTAATGGGTTATAAATGGTTAATATGCACAGTTATGAATATTTGAAGATGTTTGTGACACTGGATTAAGCTTTTAAAGTAGTTTACTAAAGTACCAGTTCAGTAAAACCCTCACACTATTATTAGTACTGGAGTGCTTTCCAGAGGTACACCAGTCAACATACAGTAAAAGAACATATTGGAAACTTAAATGCTTTAGGTATATGTGGCAGTCTGGGGAACCAGAAAAATGTGTGGATATTAAGTGACATTGATTCTACTGATTCGAAATTGATTGACTAATTGACTAACTGTCAAATTCTGAATGCCAAAATCCTATAGCCAGTCAAGAAACTTAAAATTAATATTTCAGGAAGGCAATGATCAAATTATATTAATGGTATTATTGCATCAAATTTATATACTACCTTTCACATACCAAAGGTTGCTGGACAGATCAAGACAGGAAAAGTATTTTTATAACGCATGGTTTTAAGCTGAGTTATAAGGGAAGAAAATTAAGAACAAAGTGGTAGTAGTAGCGAGTTCCACAGTTTGGGACCTAAAGTTTGGATCTAAAGGACCTGCCACTAGCAGTGACCTTCTTCAAGAGTCCATTCTCAAATCACAATAACAATGAAAAGGTCATGGTTATGGATTGTCAAATGTTCCTATGCATGCACCACACCCTAAAATAGTTTTTTTTAAGTGTTCTGTAGAGAAAAGCAACAGTGTGATACCACAAAACTGGCATCTACTTTTTCTATATATATTTTCTAAATATATTATACTGTATATATATAGATATATATGTATATAAATAGATAGATAGATAGATTATGATTGTTTGATGATTATGTACTATATATGTTCCAATTAAGTTGGAACATTGTGAAAAACATATGTAAAAACAGAATATGATGATTTGAAAATTCTTTTCAACCTATATTCAATTGATAACACTAAAAATACAAGATATTTAATATTTAATTTGATCAAATTTATTGTTATTTGCAAATATTCACTCATTTTGAATTTGATGGCTGCAACATGTTCCAAAAGAGTTGGGACAGGGGCATGTTTACCACTGTGTTACATCACCTTTACTTTTACCAACACCCAATAAGTTTATAGGAACTGAGGACACTAACTGTTGGAGCTTTGTAGGTGGAATTCTTTCCCATTCTTGCTTGATGTACGACTTCAGTTGCTCAACAGTCCA
>JAUZSU010121536.1:0-18184 GCA_034780255.1 Parotocinclus maculicauda
ACAATTTGGAATAAGGCTGTAACGTAACAAAATGTGGAAAAAGTGAAGCGCTGTGAATACTTTCCGGATGCTCTGTAGGCTGGGGCCTCCGATGAAATTTAGACAGTTAACATCAGCAGTATTATCACGATAAACCACATCGTCATGACCCAAATTTATGAAGAACTACATGTGACAAGACTTCCACGCATGTATTTTTGCAATGGTTTTACAATAATATTCAAATGATCATATAACCCAGTTAGCAACTGCATAGCTTCTAATACACTTTCATTATTTATAAATGATGGCTATACTATTTGAACTTTGTTAGCAGATTTGACTGCAGAAGTGTTTAAACTATTAACTCACAGATGGTTACAAAGTTCTCACGCTTGAATGTCTGATCAGATATTCCTCTGAAACTAGAAATACCTCTTCAAAAAGTGTGGACGTTTCTGTCAAAAAAAAAAGTCTCAAATTTAGAAAAGGTATAAGCTGTTTAACGTCCGCATTAAATTCTGTCAAACAGGTTGTTGCCCAAAATGGATACCAAATGAACATAGTCCATTGGTCCAAGAGTATATTCACAAGAAAACTGCATGCAAATAATGCGCAAACACATCAGAAAACACAAGTGATTGATTTGACTGATAGCTTATTTGATTTAAGCCAACAAAGCATCCTTGCACATTTATTGCAACCTGTACTTATTTAGCTTTTTTTTTTTTACACAGTATATTCGCTGCTACTAGGTGAAACGCTGCTAAGATTATATCATGTTAGAACATGTTTCTACCTCATGTATCATCTACACATGATCAAGTCTTGTCCCATAATTACTTGTTATAGATTAGAATGCTAGTCTATAATTTGTATTTACTGTACATTTAGCTACACTGTGTATTGTATAGTTTTGCACTGTGTTCTTTGTTGCACCGTGACGTTGGAGGAAAGCTGTTTCGTTTCAATATGTACTTGTATGTAGCTGAAATGACAATAAAACCTCTCTGATCTTCCGTTTTGTTCGCAATACTGTCTATCAGAGTTAGAGACTTGGCAAGTAAATGTGAACCAGTTTAAATCTAGATATTCAAATAGACTTGAGGCTGTAGTTGCTGCCAAAGGTGGTTCTACAAAGTATTAAGCAAAGGCAGTGAATACTTATGTAAATATGATTTCTTTGTTTTTTAATTTTAATAAATTTTTAAAACTCTCAAAAAAACTTTTTTCACATGGTCATAATGGGGTATTTTGTGTAGAATTTTGAGGAAAGAGATTAATTTAATACAATTTGGAATAAGGCTGTAACGTAACAAAATGTGGAAAAAGTGAAGCGCTGTGAAAACTTTCCGGATGCACTGTAGGTTATCTCACAACCTCCACAAACTCACTAAAGCTTAAGCTGAGTGAACTCCGTTGCATATACTAGCCTCAGACATGCTCTCACTTTTCCCTGACTCAGACCATCGTCATGGGCCTGGTGTAGATAAACAGAACTATGTGTGTTGGCAGTATATAACATTTACCTTAAAATTAATGTGTAAGGATTATATGCGTTTGTTGCCCTAACTTTAGTTACAGCCAAATACACGTGAAACTTTTTTTTATTTTTTTATTCCAGCTTACAGGGATTCCATGACATTGATTTTGGTCTCGTTGTAGATAGATAAATAAAATAATGAAATTTACAAATTAATAAAATATTTGTTTTTGTTAAACAGTTTCAGATACTGTACAGCACTAATAAATGCTGTAGATTGAATGTGTGGACTTGTGACATGTCTTGTACTCGAATGCGAGCCAAGTCTCAAAAAAACAGTGACTTGTGACTCCACTTTACCATCAGTAACTTGGGCTATTAGACTTTAAAGATTTCACATCATTATCAAACGATATTCACATGACTTAGCGTTTTTTATTGCTTGCATGGTGCTGTATCATTGTAATGTTAGGAATCAAAACTGCTCAGTTTTTATTCGTCAGCATCTTATTTGTAACCTAGCAAATAGGGGAATCAATTTGTGGGATTAAAAATAAATGTTTTGAGTGGGGCAGTATTGAAGTTTGTGCAGACTTGAAACTTGCTACCAAAACAATTGTTTTCAACTACAACGACTATACTGTATTGAACAAAAAAAGGAACGCAACATGCGAAACTTGTTTATTACTCGAGGCCACACAAAGAATGGTATGTATGTGCAGTTTCTGATAGCAATTAGCTAGCCAGCTAACTTAGCAAGCTAATGATGAGCATTAGCTAGCTAACTTGGTGATTATTGATTCTCTGCAGCCCTTTTACAAAGTTACTTATCAAATTAAAAGTTACAAGAGATGCAAACCTAGTAAAAAATACAGTATATGGCTATACGTTTATGGCCAGGTGTGGGTAACTAAACAGTGATCTGTTTTTCATGCACACTTACTGCTATGGAGTTCATTATATTAACTTTGCATATAACAGTGTTTCATTCTACCATGCCCTTCACAAATAAAGTTAATAAAGGAAGGGTTTGCCAAATTTGATTGAGGACTTGGCCAGCTTTTATAGAGCTTTGAACTTAACTATATTAGAAACCATTAAGATAAATTAGAACGGCCAATATGAGCCAGAGTTTATTGTCTAACATCTGTGCTTGACCTCAAATTCATGTTCCAAAATCTATTATAAAACCTACTCAGATAAGTGAAGACCGTTGTAGTGGAAATAAATAGACAAATATACTACAATTTTTAATTGTCTACAAACTTTGGGCAATATAATGTACTTTTTTGCAATAATTGACTGACATTCGTAGTTTAGATTATTGCAATTTATTAATATGTTATGTAAATCACAATAAGTCAGCAATCCTGTATCTTTTATTGAATGGCTAAAACCCTGTTGTACTTGTTACTTAGCACTTTCAATACATATTTCTAGACTAAAATATCATGACAAGTTTTACATTTCGATTGCATTTGCTAGCCTAATGTTCACTTTAAAACAAATCTACAATACTTTAATGTCATGTTGGATGGAGATGCAGCTAATCAGCTAATATTATCATGGTTTGTGGTGGTCTTTTTCTTCCTAACACCTCTAAAGGCAAAACATTTAGCAGACGCCCTTACAGAGCAACTTACAACTGATACGTTCTTACAATCGAAGTAGTTGTAAATTAAGGGTCTTGCTCAAGAACCCAATTGTGGCAGCTTGGCAGATGTAGGATTTGAACCCAGCTGTAGGCTAGTGGTTAGCAAATTTTTTTTTTGTTTAGATTCCTGATTATTAGGAATATATTATGTTACTGACTTCTTAATGCACTTTTGTATGTCGCTCTGGATAAGGGAGTCTGCTAAATACTGTAAATGTAAACCCTGGACCTTCTGGTCCAGAGTCCAGTACCAAGTCCAAATAAAAGGGTGGTTCTACTACACAGTCCAAATACCTGATAGCATTCATGCACTTATTAACTTTTGACCAGTGATAAAGATGCATGTATAGTGCTGGTCTAATACCATTGCAATAGCCTGTAATGTTGCCATTTTAGGGGCAGCACGGTGGCTCTGTGAGTAGCACCACCGCCTAACAGCAGGAAGGTCCCAGGTTCAATCCCAGGGTGGAGCGGCCTGGGTGCTTTCTGTGTGGAGTCTACATGTCCTTCCCGTGTCTGCGTGGGTTTACTCCGGGTACTCAGGTTTAATCCTAAGACATTTGTGTTAGGTTAATTGGTGTCTTTAAAAAGTGGTCATTAGTGTGTGACTGTGTGTGTGCCCTGCGATGGATTGGTGCCCTGTCTAGGGTTGTTCCTGCCCTTGCATCCAGAGTTGCTGGGTGGGCACCGGTTGGCCTGCGACCCCGTGTGGATTAAGCAGAAAATATTGGACGGATGGTTGCCATTTTAGACTTCTTAGAAGAGCGAAAGTGTTCTTTTAGTCCTTCGTTTTGTGTTCCTTTGTGTGTCTCTGTCTAAATTAAATTGTCTTTTTCATCAATAGCATTCATTATATATGTATTAATATATAAATTATAATAAATTTATTTGAAGGCTAATCATTGGCAAATCTGAAACAGATTGTCTGTGCACTTGCATAATCTGTTGTGTTAGCAAACATCTTATACAGTCATTATTATAAATGTCAGTGGATCATGTAAAAAATATGTCCTATTTGTTGATGTTGCTCCAGGGACAGACTCCATGTCAGATGAGTTAACTTTGTCCTTAACTTGATTAAGGATTTATCACTCACCCAGTAGTGTATAACTATTTACTTAACCCAAACAATACAGATCTGCATAGCTACATTTGAAAAACTGTAAAGTCTGCAGAAATGTAAAGTAATTGTTTGTATGTGGTTACATTCATTTACTAGACCCTTAAACCATTCAGCATGTTGGGTTATTCAAGACAGACAGGCGTGCTCACATACTTTAAAGTAGCCCAATTTATTCCAAGGTTAAAGCTATTGCCATTACTCAAGTTAAGACATCTGTAGTGATATCAAGTGTACATAGCAGAAGACACCTAAAGGTGGAGATAATCACATTTCTGCTGTCTTTCTTTATCAGTTCATTGAGCGTGAGAGATTTATGAGAATTTGACTAGCTCTGGAGTCAAGGTGCTTTTGTAAATGGAAACCTGTCAGGTTTTAGTCCCAGTTTCCTTCTTAGTAATTGGAATTGGAAGGCTGATGATGATGATAAATAGGATAAGGGTGAAAAAATTGGCTGCATGACCAGTGAAAGAAATAGTATAGAACTTAGATGAGTGCAGTTTTTTTTATTGTCTTTGAAAAGCAGAATATTATTTGTGGTGGTAAGTCACCTTCTTGTAATTGCTTTGCTCGTCTTTTCGTAATGATCACCAAACCCTTGTGGAACAAAGATAGTGTGATCATTACCATCAAGTAATGGCTCTTTGAAAGGTTAGTGGATGGGAAAACACTTGGGAATCATTGTAGAAAATCCAATGCAGCTTAGTGAAGTGCATCGTAATGTCGTTGAACTAGAGTCTGTACAACCCAATAAAAGATTGAGCATGTGAAGGGATAAACAGTATATATTAACAATAGTGTTAAGTTATAATATAATAATAATCGCTTTTAATGCATATTGTACACTTTTACAGCAATTAGCATATAACCTATCCTTTCTTACAACTGAGCTGAGCATTTTAAGGTTTTGCAATGAGTAGCAGTGTTCCCAAGCTAGGACTTGAACTCAACCTTAACTTCAGAGCTACCACTGAAATATTTCTTGATCATGACCTTCTGCCCATACTAAGTATTTTTGTGCACAAAAGTGTACCCTTTATAAGAAAACTCTTCTACAACTGAAACACATTGTATTTTATATTAATTACCCTATTAATTAATTTGTTCATTCTTGTCCGCTTGTTCCTTTACAGGGTCATGGGAGAGCTGGTGCCTAGGGTACAAGGCAGGAGCAACCCTAAACAGGCCACCAATCCATTGTAGGGCACATAAACTTATACACACACTCAATGCACTTTAGAGACAACAAAATAATCTAACACATGCCATTCATTCACTAAATAGCTTTCAACAGCCCGTGATATGTTTCTGACTGTCACATGATTCTAGCTCTACCCCAAAATTGGTCATCTGCCTTAAATGGCTTCTGCGGTGTCATTGTCAGGTATAACTTGTAAAATTATTCAAGTATTTTAAGTTGTAAAAGTATAATTTGTGTCCCATATATTGTAGTACCAAGTGTTACATCAACGCAGTACAGCACAGTTGGGGAAAGCTTTTTTAAAATTTCCAAAGCTGATTTTCTTCTTCTGATTAAAGCCCACTGTAGCAGAGCTGTAATTCCATGATGGCACCATGTCAGTCCTGATCTCCCTCTTCAAATAACCAAATGTTATGGATAAAACCTCAGTGAATCTCATTTTCACACAGCTATTGTCTTCATTTAATCTTCTAACCATTATCATGGATTTGAACCTGAACACAAAAATATATATATTGCTTACAAAAATTAGTTAATGAAATGTCCCCTAATTTTTTTTTTCGAGCAGTGTTGTTGTTCTAATGGCCAATGTTTTCTCTGAATGGCTATGCTGCTGCTTAATTGTGTTTTAAGTGGCACTGCCTGCTGTTTTAGCTAAATGTCTTGATTATGTGCCCTTTAAGGACATATCCATATTACTCAGCACTCGTGATTTTACAGGTCACTCTGGTAACAGGGTGACCTAAAAAGAACAGTTTTCTAAATACAGCCTGTACTTCACCTGTTGGCAATGGCATATCATGTACCTGCCAGCTGTCTTGTCAGAAAACAGCACAGTACACTGAAATGGGGAAGTAACATAAGCCAGAGGACAGTATGACATGAATGTGACAGTTCCCCCGACTAAATGGTAGGACCTCAGCTGTGACAGCCAATAGACGTTGGGTAAATATTGACAGTAAATGTAGCTTTTACAATCACATTGTGTGCTTACTGCAAGTCATATTGGAACAGTTATTCTGAACCTGCATACATTTTAGGGGTTTTTGTGAGGACAGAGACAATTCAGAACTGCCCACATAAAGCACAGGTTAATTGAATTGCTCTGGAGCAAGCATATGGGATTGTGTGACGTTGGTTAGATTAATGTGGAGTCTTGGGGCTGGTGGAATAGTAGAACTGTCCCAGGCCTCTTCAATAATCAGAAAAAACAATCAGGGGTTCATCTGAGGGAACAACTAATCTGGCTATGTAGTGTTGTCTGTGGATTCTCCCCGTAATCCTCTTTTCTCATAGAGCGCATCACAAGGGTACAAAGCATGAGACCATAAATTCTAGTGCAGTAGAGATGTGGTAGTGCCTTTACGGTGTGTACACTAATTAAGAGTGTATTGATTAAAGATGAGCACGAGAATTACGTCATATATTTAGAATGCACATGCATTCATCTTGTGATGAGGTAGAAAAAAGCTTAATGGGCAAAAAACAGTTGTCATATGTGACTGAAATGTACCCAATCGGGTAATACATCCTCAACCACAAGTAACAGCTTTGATATTTGTCATGGACTGGACAAGTTTCTGTGTGTAGGCAGTGTTTTCAGCCACTCTTGCAGCATATAATTGTGCATACTTTCCCTGGTATCTTATTCGTTGTTCCAGGTAGTCCTACAGATTTTCAAAAGGATTCACGTCTGGGTATTTCACAGGCCAGTCTATTCACGTTTACTGCCCTGTGAATGTGAGAATTGTATCTTGTATCTTGATGCAAAAGGCAGAACCTGGTTGTCCAGAAGCTCAGTGTAGGCACTGTGGTTCAAATTGATTGACAAATAAACAATAGGACCACTAATTGAGTGGTAATTAGTGCATATAGCATTTGATGAAAGAAATGTGTCTGCCGGCAAAAACTATGCTTGGATTTTTCTATCTATGTAGAACACTATACTGTGTAGGGTCATACAGAGATGTTAGTGAATTGCTTTAGGAAATAAATAGGCCAGTTTAAATTTCACCTTGTGGAAATCCTGTGAATTAAAAAATAATAAACAACAGCAACAATATAGTA
Organism: Parotocinclus maculicauda; assembly: GCA_034780255.1. Lineage (NCBI taxonomy): Eukaryota > Metazoa > Chordata > Actinopteri > Siluriformes > Loricariidae > Parotocinclus > Parotocinclus maculicauda. The sequence continues at coordinate 7,505 of JAUZSU010121536.1, forward strand.
TCCTACAATAAAAGCAAGGACTATATAAAAGCAAATACATAACATCACAACAGATGCAGAGCAGAGTTTCTACGTGTTTTGCCAGAAGGAACACCATATGACAAAAACTAAGTTGATGAAAGTGTGGGTGCTGTGTAGAGGCAGAAGATGGGGATGATTCTAATGACCCCAAATAGACAGGGCGATTGAATGAGGTTCCCAGAGAATTAAAATTGTTGTGGATTGGGGAGCTTAAATAAATGAACTTGTAAGTGGCTCCAAACTTTTTTACTGGTACCCTTGGATCTAGAAACATGATGTATCTGAGGTTTGTAACTTATGTTTGTAAGCTGTAAGGGCTGAGGGCCAAGACGGATGCCACACTGCTATGCTGAAAAATGGTGCAAAGTCAAAAGGATGTTGCATTCTACACAAAAAAAATGCAGATATAGACAGCATCATGTAGGCATATGGAGTCACTTAATTTATTTATATATTATTTATTCTTTACAGTGGCATTTTGGAATTCAACCTTAATTGGTTCCTGAAGGCCATTCGAAGTGGGAATTAAAATTCCCCAAAAGAAGTAATGTAATTGAAATAAATCCATTCAGTTGAGTCTGTACATGCTATAATATGGTAGTTCTTTTTTGTTTATTTAGCAGGGAAGCTAGCTAATGCCTGGCAATACCAAAGTATGTAACCCTAAAGATTGTTCTGTCTTGGTCCTTATCGGATGGAATTCACAAACAATGTGTACTGATAAATATTAGCTGAAAATCAAGGCGTTGCCAGCATTTTCATTCGATATTCTCGGGGTTTTGTTCAATATTCTTTGGTTTCAAGTAATATTCTCATGTTTTTAGCCAGTAATTTCTGGTTTTCATATATCATTCTCAAGCCTTGTTCAATATTTTCTGAATGGCCGTATATATTTCAGAACACATGGGCTGCAAGAATGCATAGGCAGGATGCCAGTTCCTCAGTTGGGGCAGTTAGGAGGCACTCTCCCACATGGCTAACTGTTTGTCTGATGACCAAAAACCCTGTTGGGACCATTAACTCCCAGCTTGTTTGTGTGCCATGCAAACAACCATCACATGTATAATATTTCATAACAGAATTGATATTAAAATTTCTATTAGTATTATACCTTTTCAAAGTTTAATAAAATGATATTACAATGGAGAATACAAATATATGCTCCTTGTTTTATGTTAAATTAATTGCGTGATTTTATGTATTTAATTGATTTATTTGTAACTTAAATAGGCAACTATTTTTGATAGTTAATGTTTTGGCACGCTGGCCACTTTCTTTTGCTCTTAACTGACAGATTCTGGTAATTAGCAAATAAGCAAAAATCACCTATTGAAGTTAAATGGGCCCACTGGGGGGAGGATCATCTGGTCGTGGTCAACATTATGGGGTGAATCGGCTTTTGACATGTATCGTAATTGTTCTTCCTCTGCTTTTGTCCCATTAAGTGTCTCATTTACCTCATTACTCTCATGCTTTGTGTGGTTTTAGCACAAGGTCTACTTTCCACAGAGTTCAATTAGAAACCAATATCAGGAAGAAGGTTATGGATTCAACAGCATAGCCCAGAGGGCTGCTGTCAAGAAAACCACTGATCACTGATTAATTGCTGCACATATTGAAGTTTGCATAAGTGCTTTGCTGTTTGTCAGTGTGTGTGTACTCCTTTTTTTTTTTACTTGATTTACAGGCAGCATTCAGTCATGTGTGTAAACTTGTTTATGGTGTGTGAAAACTTGGTATGACCACAGGCTCTCTGCATATTTCCACTACAGCCTTTGCACTCATTGGCCTTGTCTTTTTGTCCTTATCTGAGGGCAGCAGGCCAGACACACGTGTCCCAGGGCTCTGAGAAAAGCCAGTTCTGGAGAACTGGCAAGCAAATAGACCACTGAGGATGCAAAGTACCTCAAAGTCTGCAAATATTTGGTTGCGAGTTCAAAAAGATTTGCCTTTTTGAAGTTGATGAACCTGCCAAATTTGGGCATGATTGTGGAACAGGTGCAACATGTTACTCTTGAGTTTGGAAAGTCAATTGTGATAATAAGTAGATAAGATTGGACACTCGTGTACTTGAGACCAGTCCCATGAAGGGTCATGAAGGCTAGTTGTGTTCAAATTTTGAATAAAGCAGCTGCTTAGGACCTGGTTTATTTCATAATGCTGGCATTGTATTTCTGACAGTAGCCTGTGATGTAACTGCAACATTAATACAGAAGACCTAATGAACATCCTGTTATGACTAACTCCAATTTAACGGCTAGAGTAACAAAGGCTGATTCATCAGCACTAGGTATTATTACCCTTCTGTCTAAAGTCCATGGGTTTTAATTCTCTAAATTGGTTTCTCATTTAAAACAATCGCTTATTGATGCTTTTAAACATGTCATAGACAAATGAATGAACATCTGCTTCAATGGAAGATGGCATATGTTGCTTTCTATAAGCCAGTGAGCTGTTTCAGCTTATTACAAAACAAAATGTAATCCTAAAAAATTCATCAATCCAACTGAGAGACAAACTAATTTCTGAAGTGACCAATAGCTTTACAATATACTTTAGTAGTGTATAGCATAGTAAGATAAGGAAAAAAAACAGTGGTATTGCAGTATTACATATCTGACATGCAATAGTTTATGCCATATTATAAACACTGGGGGAGGGGACAAAAGAACGTGATTTGGCTGGATTAGGATGTCATTGAGTTCAGTATGTTGACAGATCCAGGACTTTGTCCTTCTTCTACAGATGTGCCGCTCTAGGCAGCCTTGATCCTTATATATTGCCTGCAGTTGCATCACTTATCGAGCTCTGTGTGTGTAACAGGACTATGGAAACTAGGAAATCCCCTACTGCCACGTGGGAGCTGAAGTTCTGCTTCAGCTCTTAAATGCACGGCTTCACTGGAATTCATTGTGATTTCTCTGTGCGGCCACTAGCACTGATCCTTACTGCTGAACTCGTGCTCTACAACTGAATTTGCCACAAGTTGAGCCAGATTGCTGAGTCATCGTTAAACTCTTTGTCACCTGCCATATATACTGCAATGTATTATGATTTATGATGTTCAGGTAGCATTTTGAAGAATGCCTTCCTTTCATGAGTTCATGTTAACTTAAGATGGAGTGAGCAGCTTTAAGGTTCGGTATCTGGTTCTCATTCCACAATCCTCTTACCCCAGTTCGCTGGTTTTCCTATTGTGCCCATCCATCATCCTAAAGTCTCTCCCCGAGTCTTTCTTAAAGCCCCCTCCCAGTCTAACAGAATATGCACTCTGTATGAATAATGCATTGCCATTAAAAGTAACCTTGGTTAATTATTGATTAGATCAAATGATTAAACCTCTGACCTCTGATTTTATGCTCGACTCCTACTCCTGACTTGGCTTCCATGTGCAAATTATTTGTTTGGAATTCTCCAGATAGAGTGATGTCACTGATGAATCTTTAATAACATTGTTCAAGACCAAGACTAATGACTTGCAGACTAATGTCTGCTACAAAGTGGGCAATTATTTGTTAAAGGGAGCCCCAGGTTCCATGATCACCTAGTCTGAGTGGTAGATCACTGTGCTTAGTAGCAGTGCCTTAGTGGATTAGGGCTTCACACCAGAAACTGGAACATGATAGAGAGAAATAAACCTTGGTTTCATGGACAGGTCTGTGCCAAGCAACTTGCTCTGGACCTGCAGGCAACCAGGTTCCAGTGGCCTCCCATTCACCAGTGCCATTATTCCCTCAAGCAAGACATTTAACTCCAAGCCTTGCCCCTTCCCCCTCCCCTGTACAGCATGCTTGGATAGACCAACGGGGTATAGCCTACACAAAGGCATGAAAAAGCAAATATTTCCCAGATGGTTATATAAAACCACTTTGTTTTAAAAATTCCTTCTGATTCTTCTCAATTCTGGAACTTATTCCCTGTTTAGTATGACAGTTTTGGGGTTACATGAGTTAGCTTTTCATCTTTCTGTGAGCCCTTATTAGATCACCTTTACAGGAAGTGTGACACCTTAAGCCAGAATTATTGAGGCAACTTGTCAGCCATTGCAAAGTGTAGACTGAATGTTACAGAAACAACCATTGAACCATCAGACATTTTTAAACAACTGATTTATCTATCAATATATCACTATAGTACAAACATTTCAGGGCATCATGGCTTAGAAATAATTGATATTAGTATGGAGTTTGGAAGCTCTTCATTTTATTTATTTTTTTTCAAACATGCCTTTGATTTTGGGTGCTGATGATGGACCGTGTCTGAGGGAATGTAGGCCAGGGCTCCATGCAAACCAGATAGGTTTATCATCAAAATTGGGGATTTTTTGTGGACTTATATGTGGACAGTATAAGTTGTAAGTCGCTCTGAATAAGGGCGCCTGCGACAGCAAATAACATTACATCTGAATCAACCTTAACCTATTCCCAGCCAGACTTTCATTGGTTACCACAGTTGCCTGACAGCTCCAGCATCCCTGATCTGATCCCAACATCGGACACCATCTGTGTAGAGTTTGCATGTCCTCCCAGTGGGTTACTTTGGATTCTCGGTTTTCCTCTCACAGTCCAAAGACATGCATTAGGTTAATGATTTATCTAAATTGGCAGAACCTGAGTATGTAGGATTAGTTTTTATGTAACCTTTTGTCCATCATTGAATAGCCATTGACGCTAAAAGCAACGTTAAATAAATTAAACAAACAATTGGCACCTAAACGTGCATACTGCTCATATGGCTGACTTGAAGAGAGGACGGATAGCTCCGTTGCCTCACAACAAAAAGTCTTGGGTTCAACCCCAATGTTCCTGTGTGGAACCTGCATGTCCTCTCAGTGTCAGGATCGGTTTACTCTGAGTAGGTTGGTGAATTTTACTGGGTAAAATACCTGTTAGTTTAATTGATTACGCTAAATTGGCGTTGATGTGTTTGTTGCTAATGTTAATGTAAACTTATTTATAGACATAACCTTGTGTGTGTCACTGAAATGTTAAATACAGTAAATAAACAAACAAATTTGAAGAGTCCTGATTTGAGTTCTACTAGATTCAGATCTGCTTACTGGATGATGCTCATAAATCCAGATTGAGACCAAATTTTCTTAGATGTTACATCACCTGCACCAGCCTGGATTGTTGTCATAATTTAAGCTGGGTCCACCTATTCATGCTGCTGTTGATGACAAATGCTGACAGAAATAGAAACCAACGTAGTATTTGCTGTTGATGCCCATCCACCTCAAGGTTTGGCATGTTGTGCATACTGAGATATTTCTCTGTTCACCACGATTGTACAGGGTCATTATCAGAGATACTGTATCCTTTATGCCAGTTCGAACCAATCTGGTCATTCTGAATCAACCATCTCCCATCTCATTTGGTGGGTTCTGTTCACAGAACTGCCACTCACTGGATGTTGTTTTTATTGTGCCTGTCAGAACAGTATTTAGAGACTGTTGTGTGTTTGTGCATGACAATCCCAGGAGGATCAGCAAATATGGCACAAACACTTATGCCATTGCCAAAATCACCAAAATCACATTTATTCCCCATTCTAATGGTTGATTTGACACTACAACAGCTGAGAATGATCCACCACCACAAATACAGCCTGATCAGTGGGGGTCTTGACCATTAGAGAACAGAGCAAGGGTGAGACACAAAGCATGCAGAGAAACAGATTAACTACAGTCTGTAATTGTAGAACTACAAAGTGCTTCTATATGGGGAATGGAACTGATTAAATGGACGGTGGATGTAGAAACACTGAGGTGTACATAATAACGTGATTGGACAGTTCATAAAAGGAACACCATAATATACAGTATTTTGTGAGCATTTTTTGAGCTGCTCTCAAGAACAGCAAAAATCTCCATATCATTCTAAAGCGGTGGGGATTCAGCTTTATAATGGACTCTGATACTGATCAGTAGTGACTTGCAGCGACCAAAAAGAGACAGGGTGGAGCCACACCATAATCTCTTAGCCAGCTTCACCTTCCACTGACATTGGTGTCCTTTTCTTTCTTTTTTTATGGGATGTTCTGGTACATTGCTCTGTAAAGGTGTCACAGTGGCCCTAGGACCAAAACCTCTTGGGACTGTGGACTGTAGACAGCAATAAATGCTTTGCATCGATCTTGTGATGCGGGCAGCAAGCTGACTCAGCTGCTGTTGGACAGTGTTAATCGCAGTTTCATTATGCAGGTTCTGGGTGTACACAGCTGTCACTAAATAAGAGCGCTGTAGAACTCAAGACATTTTCAATATCTCTGGCTCATTAGTATTTACATTCGGACTTGTCCTGGTCTTCAACATTGGTCTCCTGAGATTGGGTTGGTCTCATTCAAGACACATGGCAGTTTATCTTTATTTTTTTATCATTATTCAGAAAAGACGGTATTGTTTTGCGGTAAGCTTATGTTGATCATTGGTGTTTGATAGTTTGATACCACATAGTGTTCTTATTAGTGTGTCAAAAGAGTAAAATACTTTGTAATGTCACAGGATGTAAGTACAAAATTGAGTCACTGGAGACAGGGCTAAGGGTTCGGACTACACAGATTATTTTTATTTTAATGGTGTTTCATTCCTAGTAGATAAAAATCATACAGACAGATTGTAATATGCTTCAAAACAATATAAAAGTCTAATTTATCAAGTTAAGTAACGATATGGGATACTGTGCTTTAAGGAATACATCTTGACTGTCATCAGGAGACAGTGACTTTAACTACGAATCATAGCTGTATTTTGTACAAATCTACAAAATATCAACAAGAAACAAACTGAAATCTTATTTTACTAGCAAACAAAGGAAGCATGAACATGTGATATACATTCAGTTATGTATGTCGTTCTTAAGAGTTTACCTCAGGACTGCCCTTTATCCACCATCGGTAATCCACACACTTCTTATTCACCCAGTTTATTTAGAAACTGGAACAGTCATAAAACAAATAAAACGGCAACAAGCACCATACCTCATTCAGCCGTTCAGGATTAAAACTAGAACACTGCCTTCCTAAGCTTTCTGCATATCAGCAATATGTTCTTGTTCCTTTACCAAGTTAACACTTAGTTTATTGTTCAGTTTGAAAACAAAGGGGATGTAATAAAAGTACAAATAAAATATGAATATGATTACAACTGGTGCGCTGACTATATATTTTTATTAACTGGGTAAATATTTGCTGAGAAAACATTAACTGAATAATAGATTGGCCAATCAAGGATGCTCCAGCTCGTGGCTGTAATGCCATGACGTTTGAAGACAGCCCCCATACATCTGGCAAGCAGTGTTGGTGTGCAAAAACAAACAGAAAAGAATATCTGTTTTTCTGTAATGTTTCAGTTGTAAGCAATTCAAACTGAACCGCAAAGACCACTGATACACTGTTACAGCAATGAATGGTGAAGGGGGCATTTTGCTGAAAAATGCTGTTTTTCTTCGAAACGGCAACTTTTATTGCTAGATATTGCTAATTTATTGGATTAAAGACACTGTTCAGGATGGAGTGGATAAGAAATGGAATACAGTTGACTTGATCCTGTGTTGCTGGAGCTGAGAGACAACACCACTGTTCCAACGTGTCACCCCCAAACATTACATTTTAAAACTGTATACTGAACACTTCATCTGATAATCTCATTGTTTGCTGTTTCAGTGCTTTAATGTTTCACTGTTGTTTGTTATGAGCCTAAACTGAGAGCAACAGCATCAGTTACAAAATGCTTGGATACTGCACTAACACCATTCTACAAACTGGGGACATACCTGATTACTAAAATACCGGGTGGCATGTTGACTCCGTAGCACCGTTGCGTCACAGCAAGAAGGTCCTGGGTTCTTTCACGTAGGTTTACTCCAGGTACTCCAGTAAAAAAAAATGTATCTTTCCAACAAGTCTTTCCCATCAATTTGCACTCAGTACCACATAATAATCAACTGAAATTTCGTATTATGAAAAAATCTGAATTTTTGATTTGTTTTGCATACTAAAATGTATGGGAATAAGCTTTCATGCCCTTTGCCATGCCACTTGAAATTTAGCTCTCATCTTTATCAGAGTCCACCTGTGGTAAGTTCAGTTGATTAGACATGATTTTGAAAAACATGCATCTGTCACTATATGGTCTCAGATGCATATCAGAACAATGAATAACAGAGCAAAAACCAAGCTATGAGGAGGAAAGAACTGCCTGGATTGTGTGAAGGAACAGTCTTTTTGTCTGTAAGAAGCCTACAACAAAGTGTTGCTGCACTTAAAGGTCCCACAAACACAGTGGCCTCCTTAATGATCAAATGGAAGAAGTTTGGAACAACCAGGACTCTTCATAGAGTTGGCGCCCCCCCACCAAACAATTGGGGTTTTTAGCCACCTCTCCTACCTAGGTCCTTCTTAACTGATTTATTAGTTTGGTGGGGCGGCCAGCTCAAAGAAGTGTCCACTTTGGCAGGGACCAGTTCAATTTCACTTCAGACTTTGCACTCTGGGCTTGACCTTGACTTACCTTCTTTTGCCTTTAATTAGACTTGACACACTATGGACTTGATCTTTTCTAGACTGTTTGGGTTTTTGACTTTTCTTTAACTTGACAGTGGTAGTCTTGACTACAGCCTGAATGTGCATCCCTGAATGGTAAATGTCCATACTGACTGAACCCCTGTTAACCATTGCACAATTAGTTCCAATTGTCAATCTGTCATGAATTCATGCATGTTTTACAGACATTATTTGCTTTCTATCATATTTTATTGTGGTACTGATGCACCTTTTTGTTGTCTGTGTGAGTGTGCCAGGGAACATTACTGTCATTGCAAAGCAAGACTAGTTCATCTAAATTTAGCATCTGTGGTGTTAATATTCATGGCATGTTATACATCACCACATTTCTTAGACTCTGTAAAAGGGTGGGAATGGCAGATTGGTGTCCTGACCTGTCCCCAGTAACCCACTCTGCCCCTTCCCCCACCAGAATGTGCTGATGTGCTGACACTAGGCCCTGTACGGCCTCTCTCGGGTGGCTAGACGGCTCCTGCTGAATCAGCTCCAGCAGTAGAACGCTCACTGGCTACCTAATGCTTTTAACAAAACAAATTCCTAGAAGCCCAGAGACCGGATCTTTTAGTCAATTACATCTTTTTAGCAATAGGTAATTTCTGTGACTACAAAACACTGGTTTCCTCTCAAAATAATGAAAATCTTTTTTTTTTTTAAATGTGCAGGATTTGATGGTGGTTGGAATTGCATTACACTCTAAATTATAAATTAAAATGTGTAATGCAATACACTAGATTGTGACCAAATAAATAATGTGGCTGAATGCCATAGCTGGCAAAGGGGAATTATCTGGGCAGTGAATTAATCTTTTCTATGGGATAGAAAAGTCTCAGAAAAAAACAGTATGCTTAGTACAGTTGTTTGCATGTACAATGAATATTTTGTGTTGCATCCAGTTTGATTTTGTGTTGCATACCAATTATGATTCACATTACGATTCATGTTTTTTCTCAGATGGCAGTCACTAGGTGGTATGATTAAATCTTGAAGACTTGAGACAAGTGTTTTAGAATGCTACATCAAAATGGGCTATACGACAGTACACTATATGGTCAAAAGTATGCAGTTATGCTCATTATGCTGTTATTCCAGCCACACTCACTGCTAACAGATGTTTATAATTTGAAGCCCACAGGTACAGTGTATGTTTACTAAAACCATATCTGTAAAATTAGTAATACTAAACATGACAGTTACTCTCCGTAGACATGTCATCTCTTATATACCCTGCACATATGATTATCCAAATTTGGCTTGCACAGACATCTATCAGAAAACTAAAATGTCAACTGTATGCCAGGGCTTTTGTCCAATGTCCGTACTTGACCTCAGTCATGTTTAAAACTGTAGTGAAAGGCCTTCTCAGAAGAGCAAAGGCTATTGCATCCACAAAGTGGTGATAAACTTTATACCCATATTTTGTAGTTTGGGGTAACTGCAAACGTTTGGTTATATAGCATAACTTGTTGTCTCTGTTGACCAATCAGAGTGACTGTGGTGGTCACTAGTGCTGGGGGTATGAACAAAGACTAGTACCAAGTTGTTGTTTTTTTTTTTAAGATTCTGGCGGTTTCACCGTATATCATTGTTTTTTTTTGTTTTTGTTTGGGTGGGGGTGGCATGACTGGGTTTTTTAATATAAAATATTTGTAGCTGTAATCTGCAGATGTGTAGCTTATTTTACTGTATTTTAGAATATAAAGAAATTTCATCATGTGCATAGTGAAGGCTTTGATTCTGGTGGAGTTTATTTTGTTTACCTTTTATTGTGTAAACTCCAACATTTGAAAATAGAACTTCAAAATGAGATATTCACCTTCAAGAAATACAGTGCATCCGGAAAGTATTCACAGCGCTTCACTTTTTTTTATTTTGTTACGTTACAGCCTTATTCCAAATTGTATTAAATTAATCTTTTTCCTCAAAATTCTACACGAAATACCCCATTATGACCATGTAAAAAAAGTTTTCTTGAGAGTTTTGAAAATTTATTAAAAATAAAAAACAAAGAAATCATATTTAAATAAGTATTCACAGCCTTTGCTTAATACTTTGTAGAACCACCTTTGGCAGCAACTACAGCCTCAAGTCTTTTTGAAT
>JAUZSU010121546.1:0-18184 GCA_034780255.1 Parotocinclus maculicauda
ATATATATATATATATATATATATATATATATATATATATATATACGTATATATACACGTATATATATAATAATATATTTAGTTAATATTTAGTCCAGAATCGTTGTGAAATTACCATCATTATCAGGTTAAGTTTCAATGGACTGATAAGACATCCTGCCTAATTAGGTTATTAGTTTTTCCCCAGTTTATTGGTTAATAATATTCAGAAATATATTTTTTTAAAAGAACGCAAAAAAGAGGTAAAATTTTAAGATTACTCTCTGTTTTCTGCTCTTTCAAAGCTCAGAATTGGTTCACCAATTGCATATTGCTGAAAATAATCTAATGACAATCCTCATATTGTTTATTATGAATCATATAATCAGTAAAACAATTTCAGTTAGATGTACCATAATGTATTAACATTTGCTATGTTTCCCCCTTTTGTTGTAATGATAGTGCGCACTGGACTCCACAATTATGTGCAAAATCTGATGAGCCAGCATGAGTTCACAATATTTTAAAAAGCCTTGTGATGTTACTGAATTCTTGGTTAAATCTGTATCCAAGTGCTCTCGTAAATTTTCAGTGGGGTTTAGGTCAAGTGATTGTTGGGGAAATTCCATGACTGTCAACACATATTATTTGGTTTTCAATCAGCAAAGCTTTGGGGGTGTTTTGGATCATTATCATGTGCCAGTATGAATCCATCTCCACATAGTTACAAAACACATACTTTAACTAGGGTTCTACAACTAGTGCCCTCTACTGTATGTTCCAGTTTAACCCTCTTTATATAAACATGGTTGCTATTTAACTAGAATTGAGCCAATTAAAGATTGGATACATGTGGGTCATGTCTCTGGTCATAAATACATTGTGGACTGTCTCACATAAACTAGCATGCAACAGGTTAAAAGTGTCAAGAGGTCAGAGAAAAACTAATAACTAACAACCCAGATCGCCTCGATGCATTGGAAGATAACTGAATCATGCTGATAATATAATTTTTGAATCTATGTGAATATTCTTGTTTAGATTACCCAGAATTAAATACACATTATTGTCAAAACACAGCCACATATATGTGTTCATCATTTCTGTCTCGACTTAAGACAGTACAGTGTGTCTCGATCTTGATCTTGACTCGGAATAAGCTCTTTCGGATTACAAGACTACCCTATATTACTCAAGTATTCTGGTGTATATCAATGTGACACATTAAAAGATCAATAAACCAAGTTAGGAGGTCATATGCCTGAAGGTAGGACTTTAGTAGGGTTGACATTTCACTGAGCTATAATTGATCACCCTCAGAAAGACATTTGCAGGAATGCAAGGTCACTTCAGAGGTCTTTCCATCTTGGAACTTGGACTATGTTGCTTTACAAAATGATTGCTTGGAATGATTGTCATAGGCTCCATGATGTTATCTAATTCCTATATATGGACGTTGTTCCATCATCTGTTTATGTGAACCTGCATTCTTCACATCAGTGAAGATGGTTAAGGTGTTTATATTTTTATCCATTGCCGTTGTGCCATTGGTACATGGTAATCTCTCTACAGGATGACCTTGTGCGGTTTGTTGTAAGTTTTGGTTATCAGCTTTTGGATCTCAAATTCCTGAGACCAAAATAATTAATGAGCTACAAACGTTCCACAAGACTGAAAAGTTGCAAATTATTTGCTTGTGAGAAAGTGCAACCTTACATTGTTGCATTGTTTAATTATTTATTTCTAGTAAATAATAATGAATAACAATTTTTAAAAAAAGTTAAGAGAAAGGGAAAAAAATATTTAAAAAAGACAAACTTATTATATTTGACAGTGGAAAATGAGAACATACTATTCTTCCTGTGTAAAGCACTTCTTGTGTTCCTCTAAAAGAGTAACATTTTTTCTGTGCTGATTATTTTTTTGGAGAAATAAGACAGAACACTGTGTTTTTAAGGTGTGTTTTTGCACATTGCAAGAATATTTTAGTTGATTAGAATTGTTTGTGCTCTAACAATCGCTGATTCCATATCACTGTTTTCACTGATTTCTGTATATGCCATGCTTTGCACTTTTTTGTAACTATGTTATTGATTGGTTTTATTATGATAAGGATTGTTGTGTTTTTTCTGGTCCTTATCCTGTCATGTTAGTATTTTATATTGAGGTTATTATGATTGTAAGCTCTGCAGTCATTGTAAAATTTTGCAGTTGGCACAGTTGCCACACAGCTCCAGAGGGAGTCCTACCCGTCTCCAGATATCCGCTGATGCTGATGCGAAATTCAGTAAACACATAATAATAATAATAGTCCCTACATGATTATATAATAAATATTGTTTATTTCCTTTGATACTTTACATATATGTGCACATTGCTTTCTGGTATCTGGAATCTTTTTGAAACTTCACAATCACCAAAGAAACAGATGCATGGCTGGTACTGATAAGCTCACATCCAGTCCAGAGCACACTTACACCTGCACACTATGTGCTCTGGGGACATGTGCCAGTTAACTCTAGCCTTAATCCTAACCATGACCCTGACCAGCATGAGCAGGGATAAAACATGAATTATCAATACTGGTGTGTAATGTTGGGGCACCCCTGGTCTGTGCTGCATGTAACAAAGCTTCACCCGCCACCCCAATTAATGCTAAGTCTCAGGATTCTCTTGCAGGTGTAACACATAGACATACATATATAGACAGAGTCGAGCTAGAGGTGAAAAATGCCACACAAAACTTGGTTCGGCAAAAGCAGGATACAACCACCTTTGAAACCTGTCTCCATGGACCCTGGTTACTAGGGACCTGTCTTCATCATCCTGTGTGTATAGGAGCAAGTTACCAAGACCTTATGAATAGGTTGCTGTCTGCAGAGGAGACCAGGGATGCCCCCAGATTACATGATGTTACAAAAATGCAGTGCACTGTTTTCAGAATAATAAATAACAATTGAATAAAATTGAATTTAAAAGAAAGGGGTAAAGGGACAGAGATAAATTATAGATTGTAATATGAAATCTTCTAGCTCAAGACAGCAATGCTGAGGTGGAAGTTTAAGAGCAGAAGTCTGTCCAGGCATAAAAGCAAGCCAGCATCTAAAACGAGTATCAAAACAAGTATGTACGTGCTTGCAGCTTACCATCGCTCTCCCATTTAGGCTGAAAGACCACAGAAGCAGCACCTAATCATGTCAGTGACCTGGAACATGGTCAGGCTCACATGGCATTCACATACACACAAACAACAGGAACAGGAAAGATCTGTGGCGCTGGTCAGAACACAGTAATCACAATTTTCAGTGTTGGTCTATAATACCTACATTTTCTAACATATATTACATTTACAGGTATGTAAAAAATATAGTTTAATAGTTTCACTTGATTAGGTCATACTGTACACTACTTCCAGTTCATACGGTGGTGCTTGGTGAATCATAAGCAACAAACAAAAACAAAACAAACACAAAACTGAAAAATAAACAATAAAGTCAATAAATAGAATGGAACGTAGATGAAAAAGTAATACAATTTAATCAGTATAAACAGTTTGTTTGTACCATAGTGTGTGCATGGTGTTAATATGATTAATGGTTTCCACATTTCATACAAGTCGATTTATAATTTTACCCATGTAGATCTTGTATTGTTTTTATTTCACCTCTCTTACAGGCCCTCTTCATGCACTCCTCCATCATGGCTTCTGTACCTGAGGTTACAACCCCTGTGCCCTACAATCGCACTCAGTACTGTAACTGGCCCTGCACCTGCCCTGAAACTCCACCAAGCTGTGCTCCTGGCATCAGTCTCATTGTGGATGGCTGCAATTGCTGCAAGGCCTGTGCAAAACAGCTGGGCGAGAGTTGCAATGAGGCAGAAAACTGTGACTACCACCGAGGCCTTTACTGTGACTACAGCTCTGACAAGCCTAGGTACGAAAAAGGAGTGTGTGCATGTAAGTGTCCCCTGTAAGTGGCCTCCATTAAGCACATTAACAACAGGTTCTGCCCTGGGATTAGGCTGAGATTAAGACGGTTAATTAAGGTGGAATGCAGACCAGTGGAGTCCAGTGTAAACCAGACAGAGCATTTCTGTTTGGGGTTTTTGTATGATAGTAAAGAGGCATTACACTTGCGAAAATAAATAAGAAAACCTTTTTATTTATATGATTGAATTTATATTTATTTATTTGATCTATTATTATTTATAATTCTTAAAGAGGAATTACAGTATGTCGCTTGTTTCTTAGTAATCAGTTATTGTCTTTTTGTTGCTTGTAAATAATCTTTACAACTTTATCTTTCAGTGTATATAATTTACTTTGAGGCTTCTCATAAAATCACAGTTTGCATTCTTTGCTAATATCCAGATCTACGTGGCACAGGCTGTGAACACAATGGTGTGATCTATCGCAATGGGCAGAGTTTTCAGCCCAACTGTAAATACCAGTGTCTGTGTGTGAATGGAGCCATCGGCTGTGTGCCACTGTGTAATGAGTTCCAGCCACCCAGAGTATGGTGCCAGACACCTCGTCGTATCAAGATTCCCGGCCGCTGCTGCGACCACTGGATCTGCGAGGAGTCCAGGAAAGGACACAAGGCTGCACCACGTCATGCTATGACTGGTAAGATCCAGACTGCTTATTTTATGTCTGGTGTTACTTCCTCTTGCATTTGAAATGAGTTATGTAGCTAAATAACCATGACAATGAACTGCAGGCATGGCTTAATTACACAGCACACTTTCAGATTAAAGGTGACTAGATATATAGACAGACAGGTACAGTGGTGCTTGAAGGTATGTGAAACCTTTTGAATGTTCTATATTTCTGCATAAAAATAAACTAAAACATCATTAGATTTTTGCATAAGTTGTGTTAAAGACTGGTAAATGCCAAGCTCTTTAAACTGTTTCTGTGTTGGTCAACCAAGTAACAATTGTCTTGAATTTCCATTTGTAATGGACTGTGGACAGGTGGGGTCAACTCTTTAAAGTTTTTCAGTGAACCTTAGAAATTATCTTTGTTCATGCCATAATACACTTCCACAAACATGCATTCTGAACACCAGACACTAATAGATACCTGTTCAATAAATACAACAGCGTGACCCCACACATCTGATTCTCATCCCATATAATATAAACACTGGACTCTAATTTCACTCTTAAATTAACTGCTAATCTCAGAGGTTTACATACTTTTTCCACTCACAAATATGCAATACTGTATAGTTTTCCTCAATTAATAAATGACTAAGTCTGATTTTTTTTTTTGTTAATGTATCTATTTTTAGGACATGGTGATGTTTTAGATCACCTTGACCAACCAGCCTGTCAGGCGCCTTGTAGTTGTCACTGATCACACCACTGCAGTGGTGTTTTAGCCATCACTTTATGCCACCTCGCAGGCTAGGCGGGCAGGCCATTACACCCTCATATCGATGCCCAATTAGAGTGACCTAACTACACAGGGTTCACAAACTTTCAACCACATAGATAGATAGAATACAGACAGACAGACAAATAACCGGAGTACCCAGAGAGGCATGCAGACTCCACACAGAAAGGACCCAGGCTGCTCCACCCCGAGATTGAACCCAGGACCTCCTTGCTGTGCCGTGCTTCCCAGATACATAGATTAATGGATGGATGGACGGACGGACGGACGGACGAATGATGGACGGATGGATGGATTGATTGATTGATTGATTGATTGATTGATTGATTGATTTCCTTGAACCAATCCATGACTATACAACCCTGGTGGGAAGGTACATTGTCCTGTTGAAAGTGTCCTTCTGCTAGAGGGTAAATGGCTGCTATGAAAATGTGGATTTAGTGAGATACAATGCTTAGGTAAGCCCTATAGTTCAACTACCCATACATGGAGTCTTAGACTACCCAGGATGTGCCAATAAAAGATTCCCCACATCATTACTCCATCTGAGATGTGGCAAACTGACAGGAAGGGTATATGGATTCATGCAGCTTGCACCAAATTCAGATTTTTCCAGCAGCATGGTGCAACAGAAATCTTGATTCATCTGTTTTTCCACTGCTGAGTAATTCAATGTTTATACTGTTTTGCTGGAATCTTGTCTTTCTATTTTCCTTTGACAGCAATGTTTTAGCCTATTTGTGCTAAGAAAAAACAAGCTCTGCATTCAGACATGTGCATTCAGATTTTTTTTGTAACTGGCCCTGGCTGGACCATTCCTAATTCAGAGTAGCTTAGATTGCTCAATGTTCCCATTCTAATGTGGATTCACACAGAAAACTTGTTCACTTGAGTTGAAGTTGCCCTTTGGGGATATCATGTCTAATTTCGATTTAGAAAAGCTGGCAGGTGTCTCTAATAAAGTGGCCACTCAGTCTAGATGATCGATAACCAATGGACATATAGAATAAAGATAGATACCTAGTTTCCAAAAAGACCTTGAATACTGATTCATCTGACCACAATAAGATGTTATTGTGTGATGGTCAATTCTAGATGCCTCGGAGTTGGGAGAAGTTGACACCACCTTAGGACATGGTTAACTTGAGGCTTCTCTTTTGCACAGAAAAGTTGTCATTTTAAGTCTAGTGCTTGACAAAGATTTGCCAAATGAATCACTTGCCCATGTGGTTATTTATCAGTTATTGTTGAATGGTGGATCTTGATGCAGTGATGTCTCAGATCTTAAAGATCACAAGTCTTCAGCTTAAGCTTGTGCCCTTGGGATTAATGCACTGCAATTCCTTGAATTTGTTATATTAAATAATAAATCAGTCAATTTAATTGTTTATTGGTAATAGGCACTGTTTAGAGAAAATATGTAAATCCCTTTCAATTCTTCTTTGAGGTACATTGGGTTTTTTTTTTTTTTAAATCAATAATTTTGTTGACAAACTGGACAGCCTCTGGCCACCTTTGCTCATCAAAGCCTTTTCTGGTTGCTGCTTTTGTTCTAAATCTCGATTACAATCACATGTTGACATGACCTGTTTCACACATCCAAACTTCATAGCTGCAGCAAGGCAAATTTAGGATTCATAATGCATATCAGTTGTAATAAAGGTCATTTGTAAATGTCTTTTGTCACTGTATTTTGTTTGGTCCAATAAGAACTTGCAGTTTTGTATGAATTACAATTTTTAAAACAAATTCTGTTTGAAAATGTACACGTGTTGAAGTGGAGTTTCTTGAAAAAAATCCTTGAAAATAATATATCCTAGCTTCAGAAAAAGTTTGGGAACCACTGACGTACAGTGTGTGGTACACAAGCTAAGAGTTAAATTTAAGTTTAAAGTATGTGTAAAGGTAAGCAAAGTGGTTGCTCTTAATACTTAACTGTCAGATAGCATCTGGCAAAATTGTCTTATTATACACTCAAATATTAATTTATCAGATACAGATAAAGTATTATAACACTTATTTTTGTGGTTTATAAGTTTATAAGGGATTTTGCAGATTTGACACATGACTGTTGTACGTCAGCAGTATTATGCACAGTATTGTATAAATTTGGTGATTTAATGATGTTCTTCATTCTAATAGCTCTGTCTAAGGTAAAAGAAAACTGGCAACAGAACTGTGTGGCTCAGACCTCATCCTGGAGCCCTTGCTCCAAGACCTGTGGCCGGGGAGTGTCCTCACGCATCACTAACGCTAACAAACAGTGCCAAATGCTGGCTGAGACGAGGCTCTGCAACATTCGGCCCTGCGAAGTGGACATCACCAAGCACATAAAGGTATACATTCTCACTGTTTAGTTTAAATGTCATATATAAGAACATGTTAAGCACATAAATAATTTTCCTTCACTTTTTCTCCAAGCCTGGAAAAAAGTGTCTGAACATCTACAGGGAGGAGCATCCAATCAACTTCACCATCTCAGGCTGCACTAGCAGGAAGGTCTACTGGCCCAAATACTGTGGCACGTGCACAGATGAGCGCTGCTGCATCCCCTATAAATCCAAAACTGTGCAAGTGGAGTTTCAGTGCACCAATGGAGCCATTCTCACTTGGCAGGTTATGTGGATCAATGCCTGTTTCTGCAACCTCAGCTGCAAGAACCCTAATGACATTTTTGCAGATCTAGAGCTATACTATGAAAACCGTAAGATTATGAACTGACGAAAAGATGTCTAATCTTTAGTCTGTATGATTAAAGTGCAGTGCTATGAATTGCTTAGACCTGAATTCAGTTTGCTTAAAATTGAGACTGTTTGGGTGGCAAGGACAAAATATTATAAGTTATTACATTATTAAAGGACAACATTGTTCTACGCAGCTAATTCTCTAGTACTTTAGACAGCAATCATTTTAAAATGATTGTCTTACCACCCAAAAAATCATTATTTTAATTGAATATGGACAATAGGTTTTTATAATGGAGTTTGTAGTACAGCCTTTAAAACATATGCAGTGCTATCAGGTACAACAATAGAATGCTTGACTTTTTCCAATTGGAAAGAAACTGAATTTACTATATAGCGTAGTGAGATCTGAGCATAACTTTCTGGCATTGTCTTGGGTACCTCTTCTGACTAAATGAAAGCTTGACATATTGCATTTTACATTTACAGCATTTAGCAGATGCTCTTACCCAGAGCGACTTACAATTAAGAGTCTTACAGTCTTAAGCAATTGTGAATTAAGGGTCTTGCTCAAGGACCCAACAGTGACAGCTTGGAAGAGGGGTTTGAACCCTGAACCTTCTGGTCCATAGTCCACTATCTTATCCCATACCACAGCATTTTTGTATGTATGCTATAAATACTGCCTCTGTTAAAAATATGATACATTTTATAGCTCATATTTAAACTTTAACTTATTACTTAATGTGAAAAGGTACACAGAGCATATTGAAGTACACACTCACAGATCACTTTATCAGGGACACAGTAATTTCTATGCTCAATGTACATTTGATCAGTTCTGCTAACCAAATACCTTTTTAAACACCCCAGTGTCACTGGTTGACTGAAAATAGTTCACTAATGAAAAAGGCCAGCCACCAGCATTCTGTAGTCGGGATTAGAAGGATTAGAGGACGACTAACACAAACTGTGCAAAAGCAGATGAGCTGCTGTATCTACAATGAGGAGCAATATTACAGATGTGTCTGATAAACTGCACAGTGAGAGAAAACTGTTGAAAACTCAAGTAGCACTGCTGCGTCTGATCCAGCACAACACAAATGAACACACTTCCACCTGTCACTTCGGTGCAGAGAATGATCCACCACCCAAATAGTACTTGATCTGTGCTGGTCCTGTAGAAGTTCTGACCATTAGAGATCAGAGTAAAGGGGACAAACCAAGTGGGTCATTTCTGTCATTTCAGAACTACAATGTGCTGATGAACTGATGAAACCGACAATGAGCATGGAAACAAGGTGTACATCGTGTGCATATATGTAATGCAAACATATCTTAATAATTTTTAGGGTGAATTAAGGCTTGTAACAGTGTATCATTAAAAATAATGTTCTCTTTTGTGTCATAAATGTAAATGGACTCAGGCTATATATTGATACGTAAAGCTGCTTCAGTCAAATAACCATGCAAACCTGAAAAAGTTTTTTTCTTTTTTTTTTAATAAACACAATCTATTTTAATTAAATTACACAGTGTGCTCTGCATCGTTGCTTATATTTAAAATAGAAGCTAATGCTCTTGGTCTACTCTTTCAAAACCAGCACCCAACAGAAACAGTGGGTTGCATGGCAATTTTGTTCTCTTGTGCTAAATTGCATAGGAAATATTAGTGATGCAAAAATCATTCATCTTACAAATATTACAATTACAGTAATTCTCTTATGTTATATATTAGAGAAAGTGAGCATTAAATATTTAGCAATACACCAAATGTGGAGTGTAGAATGCTAATCATTGGTTAAAAAATAATAAGAATTTTAAAATACAATTAGTGGGTGGTCAATATAAACCCACAGCATATGAAGCAGCCCTGCAGTGATCATTAAACTGGATAACAGTCTGCACATTTGTTCAATTTAAATGCTAGACAGCTTCACAGAAATGCTAACTAATCTATCCACCACCCTATCCTGCCATCACTCAGTGTAGTTCTTTCAAAATATACAGAAAATTAGTCATGCACTTAAACTAGTAAGCAAATATATTACTAAAGTGTATACTTTAGTAATATTTTACTATAGTTACTATACTGCAAAAAGTCAGTCATTTACAGTCATTTATGTGATAAATGCCACTACAGTAACTGATCATATGAGATGAACACAAATGTACAAAATGGTACACTTCCAAAACACTAGAATTCTCCACCACAGTACAGTAGTGCTGTGTTGCCTCCAAACAATGAAGCAGCCTCCAGCCAGGTGTGTGAGCATATTAGGGGTTCTGTTTCCCTTACCTATAGTTTTCATTTCCACAACAACACTTCCCAGTGCACACTCAAGACTGTTTACAACCTTTGTAGTTGTATAAGGATAAGGGCATGTACCCAAAGCTGGTGGGCTGCGCTCCTGGGCAAGTTAGAGTAGTGACAGCATAGCACTCACAGATCAGGGGTTATGGGGAGTGTGTGGTAGGGCTTAGGGAATAAACTGCTCTGCGACTGCTTTAACATGACACTTCAGTAGATTTAAGTGTGGCCTGGTCCACTGAGCTGTTGGCGCTGTTGTCCGTGGAATCAGTGTGAGAGCGGGCGCGCTGGGCTTCTGAGGTGTGTGAACGAGCCCGGCCTTCATTGGTGTGCGAACGACTGCGGCTGCCCTCATTGGTGTGAGAGCGGCTGCGGTTGCCGTCAAAGGAGGTGACACTGGAGCCGGAGGCAGTGCGAGAGCGAACCAGGCGAGTCATACTAGCGGATGGCACTGAAACAGTAGAAGAGTAACAGATAAATAACAAAGAAATTCTCAGATCCTGTTTAGACCTGCTCTGAAGTCCACTGAAACATAATATCAATTATAGCTTTCCATCAGCTATTTTTGTAATCTTTCATTTATTTTGAAACTTTAATAGGAAGTAGTAAGTTAAAACAATATCCAGCCAACAGCATCCTGAGCTCAGATACTGACACTGACTAACAACTACATAACTACCAATAATGTGCCCACCATAAACTACCATGTCGCTACCTTGTTTGCTCACTCCTGTGCTAAGAATGGTCCATAGCTCAATTTATAAATACTCAGTGGTGGTATTGTGAAGAGCTCTATCATAAATGGTATAGGGGAGCATAGCAAATAATGGGCATAAAAATAATCCTGTTAAACACTAAATAGATTATGTAATTCATCACAAAGGTTGGCAGTAACTTGCCCTTGATTAAGAAACGAAGAACAAAATTCTACTAATAATTTTTGTTATTTTTTTCATTCCTTTTGTTTATGCTAACGTAACAGATAACTCTGCTAGTTTTATTAATTCCTTTGTTTGGTGGTATAATATGTACTTTTGGTAGATTATGATTACCTTTTCAGCATCATGGCTAACTTTCATCACATGAATTTGAAATCTATATATCTATTTATTCGCATAAATTGGGAAATGTAAGGGAAATGTAGTGCATATATAGTCAATTTTAAGGCATGTCTAGTAGTACTTTTCATAGCTGTGATGTTATTAGGGTACAACAACATTTTACTGGGGAATGAGAAAAACTTGCCGCGGCCCTCATCAGTTGCTTTAAACATGACACATAATACTCCAGCCTAAACATTAACATTGAAGCACTTGCCTGTCTCACAATATTTCATGATCTCTGCTGTACACTTTGAATAAGGTTAGTGATGGCAGCCAACCAAAAAGGAAATCAGTGAGGACCAATATAGCACTTTATGTATTTATTATAAACGATAGTTTGGAATTAATCTAAGTATTGTTTTTAGGGTTGTTTTTTTCTAAATGAATTAATGCTCCCTTAATACTTATAATGCTTTATGCAATATGAATTTTCTAGAGGTCTAAAACTGATTAATAAAACCTACATTGTATTGCATTCTTATTGGAAAAAATACATAGTCACTTGCTGTGACTTCTGAAATGAATTAATGAAGTACTGGTACCACTGTATACTGATATGCACTATTATTAATCTACAATTATAATTGATATACACATGTTTACCACTAGAGGGCAGAATACGTTACCTTAGATACAAACATGTTTAACATAAAATGAACTTCTAATTTATGAACGTCTATGAACTTTTAATGTATAAGCTTCTACCTTTATAAACACATATTCATACTATGATTGGATACTGAATACTCACTGTAGCCCATGCCCTGGATGAAATACTTAAATGCCTCTGTCAGTTTCCCAGGCTGTCAACAAAATAGTAAGAACAATATTTTATTATACAGCAAATGGACTGCTAAGGCTGTAATACAATGTTACTGATATCCACACAATTTTTGTGAGCAGTATATTTTGAATTGCTACTAGTACTTAATAGCCAGATATAATTTTAACTGCACAGCATGCACATCCAGTGGTGTGCTCCCTAATGATTATCAGGGCAAAATGATTAACACACCTGATCAACCTGTGGCAAGCCCCCACAGTCAGCCATCTGTTAAAACAAAAAAAAACAGTCATGACACGATTCTTTGATCACATTAAATGCCTCATTACTTATTCACTACAGCAGACCTTAAACACAACTCTGCTATCAACACCAGCGTCATAAATATCAAGTGTTCCATTAGCTTGCCAATGCACGGCACTTCTCAGTGACAAATGAACCATTTAAGCAGTTATAAACCTGATTCCCACTGGCAACATGGGTCAGTCAGAGGAAAGTAGGTCAACTAAAGAAGAATTCTGCCTTCGGGTCTAATCATAAATGGGTATCAATGTTCCCTGGGTAAATCAGTCACCAAGTGCTGAGCTTTCCATTCAGGCAATTAATTCTGTCTGGGTTAAAGTACACAGAGATTTTGAGATGGTTCACTCACTTTAAGTAGAGTGGTCTTGGTTGGGTCCAGTTTGGTATTGCACTCCACCTGGGAAAGGGATTATGATTAATCACCAAAATGTAGGGATAAAATAAATAACAGCACTGTAAAACACAACAGAAATGGTTGTAACTAAAATAATTTGTAACTGCAAAGTGTACACATGCTGGTCATAATCATACATATAATTAAAATAATAATATGTTTCGTTTCTTGTACTGGCAGCATTGGGTGATTATGAGCACAATGGTGAGGAATGTTGGAGAAGCTAAACATTCATCACAAGACAATGCAGTTCATTGTTATTGCTGATTAGGCTTAAGAATTAAACAACATTCTGTGTGACAAGGATGCAGGGAATAACTATCATTTTTCAAACCTACAATAGATTAATTGTTACACAGATGAATTTGATTGGAGTTCATTTACACACAAGTATGGTGTTAACTTAGCTGTTATTATATCACAGTCAGTCAATATGACCTTGTGATTCTGCTTTAAAATAGAAAAGTTATATGAAAATCAGTGAATTGGATTTTTAAAAAACACATATTTACTCAAAACCAAAAACTAAGGGTTTAAATTTGTATCAAAGGTTACATATAAAATCTAATAGTTAAATTAAGGATAAAATCTATGGAAGATAATGGGCAGCATGGCGTCACCTCACAAATCCTCAGATCACTGGTTTGATTCCCGAACCAGACATACAATCTTATTCAACAAAACTAGTGACAAATCACCTTTATAGTGGAATGTCTTCATAGTGGAATATTTACAAGTGACATAAATTGTATATCTTAAATCTTTAAGGTACTACATGCATGTGCTGCTGGTTAGATCCTGGCTCCCAGCAAACCTGGATTAAGTGGGTATGCATATGCATGAATGAATGCACTGTAACTTTGCTCTTCCTCCACTTACAGTAGGTCACTGTTCTGGTTCTCGCTACAATTTAACTCGTTTCATTTTAACCCATGCCAATTTTGTAAATTAAAAAAAAGCCTTACCTGTGGACAACTTCTAATGGTTAAAGAAGACATTAGGCAAAACTCTTTGACAAGCCCACTCTTTTAGTTAGACAGTTAATAGGTTAATTTTGTCTGTGTATTTTGGCAGTAAAACAGCATTCACAGCAAACTCTGTACAAAACCCAAACTGTGTCTATAGGAAGTATGAGCCTACCACAGCATCCACTGCAGGTGAGCTATCTCCAACCACTAAGAGAGAGGTGCACCTGAAATGAGAACAGTAAAGAATCATTGGGCACTTAAATGCTAAACTATGATCTCATTAAATACTTAATCAGTCAGTCCATAGGCTTACTTGATGGTTCTGACATGAATGGTTCCTCCAGGCACAGGCCTCTCAATTTCCAGGTCCCTCCGGCTTTGGAAAAAAAGAATAACGTGAATAAATGTTTTTACATAATAAAAACTTACTTACTACCTTAATCAAGTTTGCCCAAATCTTCATTATAACAGAAATCTGTAGTACCTGAACCATTGTGTATTTACCTGTTGTAGGCCTTGATAAAGAGTTGCAGGTTGTACTGGTTCATGTCATTCATGATGTGGTGACGATAAGTGCCAATCAGATCATGGTTCGTCTGGATTTCCTCCTGAAAAATGAAGAAACAATTAGTTAAATCTTTAGAATCCAAAAAATCCTAGGTACAAGTGAGATGTGACCTCACCTTCCCAAACAGGTGACTGATGATCATGTCAGGCATAGCATGAGTCCATCCAGAGATCTGTAATACATTTTAAGAATTAGCACACAACTCTCACAGGACAGCAACAAATAAGCATAACAAAAGGAAGATGTACCTTTTGTGCTGCCCAGTCCATCCATCCCTCAGCACATGGATTGATATTAATTAAAACAACACCTTCCACCATAGCAGGGTAGTCCAACTATATAACACAAAAAGAGTACCTAATCAACATCTAAACAAATTAACATGTTTCCATATTATCCATATTAATTTCTTTCAATAATTCTGAAAAACAAAGCGGTTTGTGACTCCTGAAGGAAAGTATTAGTGTGGGGTAATAAGCTAATAGAATAATCTGCCCAGTGTGGTGTTTAAGTCCTGCATATTCCTTATCAGCTAAATGCCAAGCAATAAAAGCATTAAGTAGAAACTCTTTCCAAAATCCTAAGAACATTAAGCAGATTATCCTGCTTTTAAACCAGATTTGATTGAAAATGTTATTAAAGCACATGCTAACTCACTGCAAACTTTGCTAGTATGTAAGCACCAGCTCCAACTCCCATTCCAATCACGCTCTTAAGTCTGGAAGATCACACAGACCACAACCAGTTACAACCATTTATCTTTGAAATCTTAACCTTTTTTAAAATTCATTTACACCAAAGAAGCTTAATACAGAGAAATGTGATATCTTTACCCAAAATGCTTGATGATGACAGGAATGGTTTCAGACAGCTGATCCATAGAAGGGTACTCGTATCTAAAGTGCAATAGAGTAATGATGGTGTGATTACAAACAAAGCAAATCATGCATTCTGTTTAAAAATGAAATATTTAGAATTCACCCACTGTAATACAACATATTAAACATTTAACTAAATCAATATATCTCCACATTCTGGCTTAAGTTAAAGCTAAATATTGGTGTAGTCTACTCAGCCTAGCATAGACTTGTCAGAAATCCTCAAGCCTAAAGGCTAAGGAGGCAAAGGCTATCATACCCAGTGGAGAAGGTGTTGGCACCCTCATGTTGTCCAGGTGCATCCACATGACACACAGCAAAGTGCTGCATAATCTCTTGCATGTCTTCGTGGTTGAACAAAGTGTCATAGCATGTCTTGTCTATATGAATTAAAAAACAAAAAATGGTTCAGTAACCACAGACGCAAGATTGTCACCTTCTCAATCCCCCAAAAATATTTTTTAGCCAACACTTACGGTTTAGTCCAATGTCATGGACGGTAAGAATGACAGGCCGATCTCCTTTGGGAACCCCCTTCATAGTACAATGGACCCTGCCATAAGGTGTCTCAATATCATGTTCCTGTAGTGGCAAGATCATAATAATTAGAATATTCTATAAGCAATGACAAGTACTGCTTTTAGCAGGCACCCTCACCAACAACAACTTATAACGGGTAATATTGATGTGCTATATAAACATGTTGTTTTTTTATAAATAAGAAAATAACTGAACTAGAACCAGAAGAATACAGACGCCTGCTTAAAAGCAGATCAAGAACAGGCAAACTGTTCCATTTATTCTGCATAACCAATAAATAGTTTCACAGAAAAGGTCACAGTCCATATATAACTGGCAGCACCATTTCATATCTTTTAACCACATGCATCAACAACTCACTAACTCTTTATCAATTGCGCATCTAACCCAAAGGTTTATATTTAAACATACTGACCACATATCCATCAACAACACAAAAAAATAAGTCCAACAATAAACATGCACAGCAGCTAAGCAAGAACAGTGAAACCTGTACTCACAATAATTTCAATCTCAAAGACTGGGTCTGATTCGGAGTCCTCAAGAACCATGGCTGCAAGCAGTGGTTAGTAGTAGCAACACTGAGTGCCACTGGTGTTAAGTAAATGGGTAAGACGTGATTGTGGTTAGACCCTTAGCAAGCTTTTCGGAACTGCTTAAGGCTTTATATCCTGCTGCCACTTATTTGCATAATCCCTCTGCTCCCAGCATGCTATGCGCCATGAGCAAAACAAGATAATACCAGTAGCATAGATCTGTAAATTGGATAAGCCAGTATCAGACGACTTGGCCATCGGAAACTTGGGACCAAATGTGTATGGAGCCAGGATGCACACAATGTAACAGCAGAAGTGTGTCACTAGGTCAAACAAGCATAAGTCACTTGAAGATGTGATGAACCAATGTGATGCGCATGCATAATACCTAATTACTTCACATAAATGCTTACTAATTTACACTTATAATACGGCTGTGACTACCCAGCAGACCTGTAATCAAAACACTGTACAAAATGACAACATCTGCAAACAATTTCATATCTTAAAACGACTCAAAGTGCTACAAGGTAAATAGCAGCATACGACAGGTTAATTAAACATCATAAATTCTGATAAAAAAGAAGTGCTATGAGTCCTTAAACAAATAAACAAGATTGTTTATCAAGCTGGTAAACTGGTCAATTTGCTATTGAGCCTTTGAACTGAATATGCTCTGTGGAAACCCAAATAGAATATTTAGAGTTAACACTGGGTGAGAAATAAACATGCTGCGCTGCTGACTGAAGGCAACCACATGTTGTCTGCCCATAGGCACTAATCCCCTTAAATAAGACAAGCCTACGTGTGGAGGCCGTCAGCAGCCCTAAACCAGTTCTGGGCAGATGGCTGATGATTCCTTCTGTGCCCCATGTCACAACAGGCACATAATAAACACATGACCTGGAATCTGTAGACTCTGTAGGGGTCAGCATGGGAGGGCAATCTGTTACATTTCCTCACATTGCCAGTTCAATTCCATTTGGCCAGAAAATGGCAATTCGCTTGACCAAAGCATCTGATGCTCCACAGGTAGTATGTCAGCTAAGAATATTACAAAATAATAATCAAAAACAGGATGTTACCATGCCTTCTACTACAATTGTGTTTATATGTAAATGTAACATGATTAATTATTGCTAGGTAAAGCTGGTAGCTACTGTAACCACTTAATAAGGACCAGTTAATTTGAAAAATAGTTTTTAGCTGTCCTATATTAAGCAGAAGGCAATGGAACATGCGTACCCAAATCTATTCCACTTAACTGGCACACTTTAGTCCCATGTAATAGTGAAGCAGAAAGAATTTGTGAAACGCACATTATTTCAGATTTTTATGTATTACTGTTGTCATGTCCACATGTTAATACTTATCTTATTATACAAGCTATAAACAATCATTTCCATTTGTTTCGAGTACATCATACACATTTCACCACTAGGTGACAATAGATTACTATGAAAACTAATGTCATTAAATTCAGTGCAAAAACACACTTAACACAGAACGGAAATTAAAACAGACTTAGAATGGACTTGCCTTGACCTCAAGCTTCTGAACAGCCTCTATCAATCCCTATAGGGAGAAACAACAAAGCAAATTAAAAACAAATACTTGCACCTCTGCCAAGTGCTAAAAGTACAGCTTTGTAATGGGAAAACCATATTTATTAGCCATAACCCTACCTGAAGGTCCCTCTCCACAAGCAAAGGTTTTGACTCAATCTGTATCTCCT
>JAUZSU010121557.1:0-18184 GCA_034780255.1 Parotocinclus maculicauda
GGAATTTAGTAAGAACTTGTTTTTTACAGTATTATTACTTCGCATGCTGAGTACCTATACATTGTGTTGTAGATCGTAATTTTTTCAACCATTGGTGCTGCGGCGGATTCGTGGAATACAAAGAAATATATACATTTTTTTTGTGTTCTTCAAATATGATCGTCGGCGGATCCGCGAAACAAGCAATAAAAAAAGTCTGGCCTAAGCCTGTACGCCCCATGTTATTAAATATGACGTTAAGCTGCACATGCTTCACAGACACTCAGACAGAATGCTAATGATAAGTGCTAAAGCTAATCTCCGAAGCAATGAAGCAATGCTGTGGCTGTTTCTCTACAGGGTGGAGACAAATGACAGAGAAAGACTTCATGCTAAACAGAGAACTAGCATCCTCGGATTCCTCTGATCTGTTACTAATTTAGATTAGGGAAATAAAAAAATAAAGCCAGTATTCACCTGCACACCAGTTCAAAAGTTTGTGTTATATAATGTCAAGTATTTTGTTATGATTCCATGCATCGTACTTTACCATTCTTAAAAAATAGAGCTTGTTCTTAACCAACAAGAAGCATTCGCCATTAAAATAAGACTTTTTGAAAATTAATAAGCGATGCCCCCATGAGATTTTCCAACAGTCGTGTTTTATTGAACTCATTTGCTGTGTGAGCTTGTTCTTGTGAGAGCCATGTGCTACTCTCAGCGGCCCATCTCCAAGGCTCATTAACAGAAGTAAATTTGGGGAATTAGTCACTTCAGGGCACCTTGGCATAGTGTCTCACCTGGGAGTGTAAAGTGTGACAGTCTCTGATAGCTCACTCAAATGGCACACTTACACACACTTAAGGTAAAACGTAAGTGAGTCTGTTAGTTACACACCACAAATAGAATAATCTAGAACATGTCACAATATATGCTCAAAATGATATTTAATCCAATCTGAGATGTGTGGTGTGACACAGTCTGGCCAGTACAGTCTCTTTTTTCCTGCTCTATTAATATTATTGCTATTAATTTACATTTCTATCATTTAGCAGACGCCCTTATCCAGAGCGACTTACAAGTCATACAGTTTTACAATTGAAACAATGGTGGGTTAAAGGACCTTGCTTAAGGACACAACTGTGGCAGCTTGGCAGAGGTGGGATTTGAACCCTGGACCATCAGGTCCAGTACCTTAACTGCTAGGCTACCACCTATTATAGCCCTATAATAATAATTAATGTTATTGTATAATTGCAGTCTCATACAACGTACAATATATAATCTAAATATAATTATTGGATCATGATGCATTTCTGCTCAGTAACCTTTTAGATCACTGGATGTCAGAAGGATATTTGGACAATTGCAGAACAAAGACTGGTCCTGGCTCACCAGGTTGTTCTGGAGAATGTAGGGAAAAATAACAATCAACAAAAGGGAGTGATGGTATTGAGAAAGGTTGTGTGTTTGTTATATATATTTAATATTTGATATATTCTATATTTAATCTTTTTCATCCTGTAAGGCTTAATTTCATTTTATTTCCCTGTTATTTCTTATTTTTACTAATTTGTTTCCTTTTGGCTTTTTAAACCTTGTTTCTTTTTTTTCTTTCAGACTTAAATATTGTTTTTTTGTTCCTTTTGTTTTTAAACAAGGGGCAAAGAATGACATAAGGAAAAAGTAAATAAAGTTCAATAAAGTTTTTGTTTTAGTACTTTCAATACATTATTTAATTAATACCATGATATACCATATACAGTGGAGGAAATAATGATTTGATCCCTTGCAGATTTTGTAGGTTCACCCACTTACAAAGATGAAAAGTCTATAACTTTAAGGGTAGGTTTATTTTAACAGTAAGAAATAGAATATCTAAAAGAAAATCCAAAAAATGATCAAATATATACATTTACATTACATTACATACACTCATCCCTGACATCCTTAGAAAGCTCTTTGATCTTGCCCATGTTGGAGACTTTAGAGTCTGACTGATTAATTGAGTCTGTATACAGGTGTATTTTATACAGGTAAGAATTTAAGACAGCTGTATTTAATGCAGGTAACGAGTTGATTAGGAACATCTAACTGTATCTGTAGGAGTCAGAACTCTTAATATTTGGTAGGGGATTAAATACTTATTTCTCTCTGCAAAATGCATATAAATTTATATATTTTATACATTATATGTATTTTATATGTTCTTTTCTTTTAGATATTATATTTCTTATTGTTAAAATAAACCTACCCTTAAAATTATAGACTTTTCATATCTTTGTAAGGGGGCAAACTCACAAAATCAGCAAGGGATCAAATCATTATTTCCTCCACTGTACATTCTCAAAAAAAAGGCTTTGCCCAACTGTAGTTTAATTTAAAGGTTTTAATCATCAGGTTCACGTCATGAGTGTTGATCGCTGGGAAATGTAGTGTTTTAAGCATGTTTAAGGTGGACTACTCTATGATATATACAGTATAAATTAAACTCCCCAGTTATATAACTCATAAAGCAATTAAGAAATCAGTGGAGTAATCTCAGTAAATAGTTACATGACAATACTTTAGTTATGATTCAGATAGGCAGCAGCATTCTCAATGCTTTGTAGTAGAAAAATGGGACATAGCAAGAAATTTGGAAACTGGTCTGTACTGGGATCTGACCAGATGAATACGTCCGATGAATTCGTCCTTGGTTTGTCCTAAAACTGCTCAGATGTGAGGTGTTTGGGAAATGTAGGGTTTTTTTAAACCCACACCAAGGTGACAGTGACACCATTTATGTTGATTGAGAGGCCCAGCCTGAGGGATTTCTTTGTCAGGAGGTAGATCAGTTCAGTCCAGACTGCACTTCAGATGTTGTTTTCCAGACATGCACATGCCCCCCCACAGCACAAGTTAGCAAGAGTGAAAGCAGATTGGTATAAAAGGATAAGTACTGAAAATATTTTCTACATGAAAACTACATTTTTTCATTGTCTACATGAAGCACTTTAGTTGAAATTCTAGAGAGTGTGTGCAGAGGGCGTTAAACACACAAATATTTATTGGTATTCGTATTTTGATTGATAGATTGCAAGGTTGGGAGGCTGTAGTAGATTCTGGTCTAATAGGGCAATTGCAGGTAGATCCAATGCTGTGCCGGAACAGACATGGAAAAGTGTTAGGGATCGCGCTGTGAGCCCGTTCTTCGTTTTTCACTGCGGTATATTATTTCACCCCGATCCCTTAGTGTTCTGTTTCCACTTTTTCCCCACGGTTGTTTTCATTTACCGCGGCGATCTATCGGTTCGTTTCTTTACGCTACGCACCTGTTTTCACTTTTGTTACTTATATTCTGATTATATAAGCCTATTACGTTTGCGTGTCCGTTCTTTAGTGTTTCCTCGTACGCGCTTTGGTTTCGTTATGTTTTTTTCCTTTTATTTAGTACGCTCCGGACTCCGCCGCGTGGATTCCCCGGCAGCTAATGGTGCCCGGGAATCGCGGTCGGTAGGGGCTGACCCAGAATCCACAGCTCGGTGAGCCCGCGTTTGGATCCCTGGCTTTGAAAACCGTCCCTTTGTTTATCCCCCTTTTTGTTTCTTTATTTTCTTTTGGTTCAGGCGTCTTTTGTTTGTGTTTATTTCATTATCGTCTCTGTTTGTGGACATTTGGCTCTGCAGCCGCTTTTATGGACCCCCGGCTACCAAACCGTTCTCGTGGACCCCGCGACTCCAGGGCCCTTCAGTGGACCCTCGGCACCTCGCCGCTTCGTGGACCCTTGACGGCCAGGTTATTGGTGGACCCTCGGACCCTCAGCCATTTAAAGGATCCCCCGCAGCTGATGGTGCGGTTTGGAATCACGGCTGAGGCTGTTCTATGGACCTCCCTGACAGTGTCCTTGGGTCCTGTGGCACCCCACTGCGGGATTCTGGACTCTTGGCTCGTTAGCTTAGACTTTTCCCTTTTTGGTTATGCCTTGCTTTTTTGTTTATTAAATGTTCTTTTGTTTCCCCTCATTCGTTGTCTTTCTATGGATACTACATTTTGGGCTCCGAACATCAAAACCCGATAGGGATCCTGGAGATTTGGTCTTGTGAGATCCCTGGGATGCCCTATCGTAACAGAAAAGTATCCTAAAAAGAGTAAGAAGCATGTTCCTGTGGATAAAAGGTTTGTGATCCTGTACGAAAATGAATATACAATGCTAACATTAAGATTCTTGAGTCAATAAACGATCCCAAAATTCAAATCCCCATAAAGAATTAAATTGTGATCCCTATGGGTGAAACCTTAAAAGTAATCCACTGTATAAGCCTAAACATTAATTCAGAAAAATTTGACAGTTCACTGCAACCACCTGTTGCTACAGAATAATTATTTTGGGATGAGCATAGGCATTCAGTTCATACAAGCTGGATGAAATATGAGCTGTAGATGTTAGTTGGGACACATTGAGGTCACGTATTCATCAGAAACACTGGAATGAGTTTGGTTAGTACGCCAGGTTGTTGAAGCATGCGAAACATAAGCTGTCCTGGGTGGGCATTACTATAATAAAAGTCAACACTCAATGTACTCTCCCAGAAAGTTTAGAAAGTCCTAACAAGTTTACATATTAAGCGGGTCACAAGGAAGCAGTCAAAACAAAACAATTAATTCATACTAGTGTATGGTAGCCAAACATGTATAGGAATTTTAAACAATTAGCCAGTTTTTGAAAAAACTTTCCTCCCATGCAGCATTGTTACTATATTGTAGGGTACGAGTTATTATACAAGCTTCTTGAGCATCTTGCGTTCGAGATTATTTGCATTACAACAGTTCTGTAAATAAAACAAGGACAGGTTTAAATCATAAACCAATTGTGTTTAGTGTTTTAGTCCGAGGACTAAACCATGATAGAACACGCTGTTAGAGTAAAATAATGATCTGGTGCCATTAATCACCCTGAAGTTGCTAATGGCAAACATTGTTCCTTGTATAAATATGTTGTATTTAAAATATTTACTATTGATAGAAACATTTTAGTCATGTGGAACATTCCTATGTTCTCTTTTATTACATTAGCAAGCAATCATGCAGTTACTGCTTTATTTCATACTCCCCCTCATGTTTAAAATTATAAGCTCTGCCTGTTGATAAAAGTCCGATAGGAATATACAGTATTCACTGACAAAAACAATACACCCAGAAGTTATGTCTCAGGTAAACATATAAACGATTAAAGGTTGCGTTTGTAAAAGTGCTTTTCCTGCTGTCCTATACACAGGCTCTGAGGCTACTTTTGGGGACTGTACCTCTTGGTGAGAGACAGCTAGACAGGTATCTATGTTGCACTCAAATACATTTTTGCCCATTGACATACCTTGAGAGGGAGTGTATTATTGGTCCGAGAGAAACAAAATGGTTGTTTTAGCACATAGTTTCTGTTAGAACATCAACAGAACTCTTAGATAGAGCAGGGCTTCCAGGAAAGTGTCCAGAGCCGTAGTTTAACCCCATTCTTCATCTTCTGGCGCGATGAAATGTAGCCTGTGTGTCTCGGTTTTCAGTCTTTGTGCATTATTTGAATAATTTAGGAGACATTGAGGTTACATTTCATTAGCAAATATGATCGAGAGTTAAATTCCTTTGCAGGGACATGAAAGGTTCGGGTAATAACTGTGTAAATAATGGCCTTCTGGATTATGTTATAATGTGTGATTTGTCCCTTAAGAACCATAGCTTCTACCCCACCACACAACATCTCTGTTTTGGTCATACAGTTCCACATGAGCTTATATACGTACATCTATAGCTCTAACCAGACGGATTCTCCTCGCTCTTTATATGCAAGCTTGGTGTGAGACTGCAGTTATTTCAGTCATCCTTCATTACTCTCTCTCACCCTACTTCTCTCTTTTACCCACTCTCTTTATTCTTCGCTCTCTGTTGCTCCCTCCACCCCTTCGCTCAGAATGCTCTGCTCTGCTTTCATCACACAGTCCGTTTCACCCTCCTCCAGCACTAGGTACTTGTGATCATGCCTCATCCTGCTCTCCCTCGCTCTCCCTCATGCCTTCTTTCGTTTACATGATCTCGCATCGAACACATCCGTCTTCCACATCGGCACTGCACCAGCCGTGCTCCGTCCTCCTAGTTTCGGAAAGGAACCTTCTAGTGACCTCTGTTTCCTCTGCACACTTTCTTCAATGAAAAACAATTTTTGTTTGAAAAATGACTTGCATCTATTAAGGATCGTACGTCTTCATGCTTCTCTGTGAATTCGACTCATGTGTAAAAGAGTTTGCAGCTGTGCTTTTGCATCCATCTCCTGAAGTTTGCCTGGCAATCATACTGCAGCAAATGGGGAAACCCATCTGCTTTAGTGCCCTTAAGGAGAACGGGAGTCCCAACTGAGCCAAAAAAAACAAATAGAGAAAGAAGAAACACAGGCAGGACTGGAGCAGAAACACTCGATGACGAACTTAAAAAACGGAAAGACTGCAACAGCTTAGCGTCGCTTAATTAAAGTACGAGAGAGAGAGAGAGAGAGAGAGAGAGAGAGAGAGAGAGTCACCAGAAGCACTAGGGATGCAGATGGCAGTACTTTTTGCAGTACACCTCGATGCATGTGTTGCTTGCCGGACCCCTCTTCTCTGAGCACGGGGAACTTCCATGACATCTCTATTTCTTTCCGAGATGATGCATCACTGCCTCTCACATATCTAAAAACTGCAGCGACTGAGTCAGCTCAGTTTCCGTCTGGATCCCGCCAAGCTCTTGTCTGGTTAAAAAGAAAACTGTCCAAACCAGAGGTTCATCCTGATTCTCTCAAGGCGTCTGGTCCGGTCCAACTTGAATTCCAGCCATGCAAGTGTCATTTGCATGCACTGATCATGGACTTAAGGCACCCAGGAACAATGAGCCAAACAAGCAGAACACGGCAAGTCCGAACACAACCAGCGCGGCCCGGGCTCGGTTCCGCACCGTGGCACTGATCGCCCGCAGCCTGGGGTCCTTCACCCACCGCCACCACATCTCACTGAAGGAATCCACGGGGAAACAGACTGGCATGAAATACAGGTATGAGAGATGTTACTTTTACAAGTTAGCCCTGCAGTACAGGTAGATAGGAATGAGATTAACTACCATTGAAGCCTAGTCATTTATTTGGAATTTTCTCCAACAACTGACAGCTCAGATAAACCATTTTGTATGAGGGTAAACAGGAAATACAGGAAAATCATATAAACTCTATATTATGTCAAACTAAACCATTTAGTATAGATTTTCAATACAGTTTATTAATAAATTCTATTAAGTGGTAATATACTGCTCACAAAAATTAGGGGTTACTTTAAATGAAGTATATATTTCCTAATGTTTGGGATCAGTCTAGTTGTATGAATTTATAGTATTGTCCAAAAAAGCTACGAGAGCAAAATTATATGACAATATTGCAAACTTGGTTTGAATTGAATCACCAATACTACAAAAAAATTACTAAATTAATGTGTTTAAAAGTTGTCAAAAGGCCAATTTGTGTTTTTTTGTGAGAATTTGTTTCATGTCACAGATATGGTTTAATGGTGTTATGATTGTGTCAGCATTAATATACCGACATTGTGTGTGGATGTGAGTTTAATCAATAATTGAGAATGTTTTCTGTGCTAAAGTAAGTTGTAAATATGTAAATATGTTAAATGAATGCTGTGTGAATCTGCTTGAGTCTATATAGAGTTTACTTTAATCATGAATTAATAAAATTACCTTAAAAGGGCCTTCTTTATATGCTGTTTTTACCACGTTCATTCTATACAACAATAAGCAATGTTGGTGCATTTTATAATGCTAAATATCCAAGAACCAATGGCTGCATCCCTTGCTTAAAACCTGCAATTAATTTAAATGGTATGACCTAATTTTTAAGAATGGTCTCAGAGATTTATTATACTGTCACTGAATGGAAATGATGCAGGAAATTGTCCTAGTCGTAGTATTTAAAAGTGAAAAAAGTGCCTTTAAAAGTGAATCCAAGCTCTTGGTTAAGAGAGAAAATTGGAAAATGAGCAGCTAAACAACACCTCATCCATCTGGACTAATTCTGGCAAACGCCTTCAAATGAAAGAGAGGGGGAGAGAGAGTGAGGGGGAGGCGTGAACTAATGGTTTTCATGTTGGAATAATTCATTGTGCTTGAGCAATCTGTCAAGTGGAAGAACAACATTACTGTAAACACGCAACTCTTAACAGTTTCCATAACAACGTCGAAGTTTCTGCTTTGCCTCCTCAATCTGACAGATTTGCACAAATACTGTTTACTAGAGTAACCAAGGTGATTATAGTTTTGGATTTTTCATTATAGTTTAGTTTTATTTCGTTTTGACTTTTTTTTCAAATTCAGTTAGTTTTAATTCGTTTTTAGGTTGGGTTTGCTAGTTTTTATTAGTTATCATTATTTTTTTAATGCTTAGTTTTGGTTTAGTTTTCATTAGTTTTAGTATTAGTTTTAGTTTTTTCATACATTCGGTTATTTTTCTGGTGCAGGACCCAAAAAGGTCAGAGTAGGTATTGTGTAATAAAAACTCAACAAAAGATACCACTTAAAACATTTATTCAGTGACTGTTAAACAACTAACTGTCCACCAAATCTGTAACAGTCCACAAGATAACAGCCTTAAGTGTAAAATGTGTGTAATACTGCTGCGGAAAATATTTAATATCAACTAAGGACATATATGAAAATAATATATATAATATAATATAATATAATATAATAAATATATAGTATAGTATTATATAATATAATAAATATATAGTAATAACTAACATTTTTTTATTTTAATTATCGTTTTTATTTATTTCAGTTACCGAAAATGTTTTTTCAATTTTAGTTTTCGTTATTTCCTTTGTTTTCGTTAACGATAATAACCCTAAGTGTAACTATGTATTTTTTTTATTATTCGCTTAGCTTATAGAACTTTTTTTAAAGATCTGCTCGAATTTTTCTGAAATTGAGGATTTTATTCCCTCAGTTCCCCAACAGAGCTGCGAAACAAAACCCTACAGGTAACAAATAATTTTAACTCATAAAACAGTCACTAACAAGATTTAAAACTAACTTGCATTTGATTTAAAATAAAATACTAATACTACATCAAAATACTTACGAATTTGCATAATTACTTGTGTAAATAAAATGTCTTAGATGGCAGTGAGTGAGTAGCTTCTCATTTTTAAAACATGTACCTTGTGGATGTGAAAAAGGTGTTGGTGTGTTTTAGCAGAGTCGTATTATTGGCATCAAACTAAGAAAATTGCTGAAATTGACCAGAACTGACTTAATAACTATCCAATGCATTATTAAACCCTGGATAATTAGTGTTGAACCGTTAACTTTACAGACGAATCATACAAAATCAACATTAGAACTCATGGCTATGTTTAATTAGAGCAAAACTAAGAGCATTTTCACGACGATAGCTCATAGCATTGTGGTTATAAGAAAAGTTGTTAGTGAGGCTAATCAGGGGGCAAAGGAATTAAAAAAATAATTTACTCTAAAGCAATGGTTATAGGTCATGCACCCATCATGCATTGTGTCCAGTGTACAAGTCTTTGAAGGCTGTGATATGATCTGAAGTTGCTTCAGTTGGTCAACAGCATTATGTGGGAATAAACTTAGTAAGTCAGACGAGTACCCGAATAATCAGACTATGACATTAAAGGACTTTATTCCCTGATGGTGTGGGATTGTAACAGCACACAATGCCAAGTATTATCATACTCAAACTGTAAAAGAGTGGCTCTGGGTGCACGAGGAATCATTTCTCACATGAACTGACCACCACAGTGTCCTGACCTTAATGCTACTGAAAGTCTGTGGGACATGCTGGATAAGACTTTATAGTGGTTTGACTGTCCTGTCCTCAATAAATGACATCATTTAAAAAAACAATTCAATTCTAGACATAAATAAATGTTGTGAAATTGCATGGACAGTGAAGAAAATAACTATGATTTTGCAAGTTACAAAGAATGGAGGGGTCTGTCATGTTTTATCGTAGGTACACTTTAACTGTGAAAGTGTAAAAAATAATCCAGAAACCACATTGTATGATATTTCAATAATCGGTTTGCATTTTATTGCATGAAAGAATTATTTGATACAATAGTAAAACATAATATTTGGTAAAGAAACCTTTGTTTGTCAGCAAAATATTGAAAAAGTATTTCTATGGATTATTACCAAACTAAATCAAGCCAAAGTTTCTTCAGAAATATTTAGTTGTTGCTGTCGTTGTCTTTAAAAACAAGCTGTGGCCAGTATGATAATCCTGGGGGTGACTGCTCTCTGCTTCTCTCAGGAGGTTCCCCTGGATTTCCATCCCTGAACGCTGCCCATCATTCAAGTGAACGAGCAGCAATTAAGTCTGCAGTGTGAATACAGATGTTCGTTTGTGTGTGTATAAAAATATTTAATTTATGTTGAAATCCTCTGGATAGGACATTAACTAATTCTATGCATACCTAATAGACATACAGTAGTTAATGAAGGTAAAGGTATCCCACCGTGATAAAATATCTTCTTCTATACCACCATCAGACCTGTAGCACCTTCCAAAAAAGCTGGAAGTTCCAATGAAAGAAAGATTTGCATATTTTTCCATCTACTGAAGTTCTTGACATAGAATTCAAGATGCTGCTGTGGTCTCCAATTTCCTCAGATCTCAGCCAAATAGGATGTTTAATAACGAGAAATCTGATCGACAGCTCTTCCATTTAACAAAGTACCAAACTGCTGCTTACTTCTTATTGCCAGGTACCACAGCGGTAAAGTCTGCATGTCCCTGTGTATTGGAGCTGATTTTGTAACACACAGGACAAACAGCATATCTGGCAGGTGGTCATAATGTTTTGGCGCATTGCTAATAATAATAAAAGCCTGAGCACTAAATCGAAACTTTAACCAAAGAAAATAATCAATCAGTTCTTCATACATTTATTCTTCAAAGAAAGATGGTATCCTGTGACTCTTAAACTTCCCTGGTCAGCTTTGTTCTGCCTTTTCACAGTCCTCTAAGTCTATTAATATTCCCTTTCTCCTTGACCCTGTCCCTCTGGTAGTGCTGTTAACCATGACACCATTTTCTCCTGTGTCTGTCTTATGGGAATTGCTTGCACTGCTCTTGCTTTGCTCATCATTGTACATGATCTCTTTTTGTCAAACACCATTCATACATCTCAGAGTAGTTCTCTTTTTTTCATAATGTAAATGTTCTCCTTTGAACATTCTTGATCACTAAATCTGCCCAATCGTTTATCATTTGTTATCTACAAATGTGTAATTTGGTTTAAAGGTATAAAAAGCATGCTTGATGAGACTCTCATGAAATCTGCTTCAACTGTGTCCTTGCTTGCAGCAGTTATGTAATTGCTAACATAATCCCAGTGACATACAGTCAAAGGAAGACTTTATTATCAGTTGTTAGCAGTGTGCTCTGAAATTATGATTTTGTGGTCACTTTCTACTGTTTTACTTGCATAAAGTACTGTATTATTTCCATATTGCTAAGTTAAAGATAGGGATCTATGGAACAGAAGGTAAAACGTTCAAATCCCACTCTACCAAGTTGCATTCATCTTTCCTCCAGTTGTAACCAGTCGTCCTGTCCCTGCAGCTAAATAACAACCCCATAGCATGATGCTACCACCACCATGTTTCACTGTTAGGATTGTATAGGGCAGGTGATGAGCAGTGCCTGGTTTTCGCCACACATACCGCTTAGAATTAACTCCAAAAAGTTCAATCTTCATCTCATTAGACCAGAGAATCTTATTTCTCATAGTCTGGGAATCTTTCATGTGTTTTTTGGCAAACTCTATGCGGACTTCTTCCATTTAAGGATTATGGAGGCCACTGTACTCTTAGGAACCTTGAGTGCTGCAGATATATTTGTAACCTTTTGTAAACGTGACTGATGGACAAACATCTTTAGATTTGTTGTTTTAGGTATAATGGCCATATCTAACATATTGCCGATATCCCAAACACCCAAACATCTCAAGCTTGCATTCTTCACTTATCATTTGTCAATAATAATATTTATTCCATTATTAGACTTTTAGCCTTTTCACCCTGTTCCCCTTCTAAAAAAAGTGTTTTCTTGACACTTAATCTTCCAAAAAGACCATTCCTGTTCACGTTTCTTGGCATCTCGACAAAGTACAAGGACAAGTCATACTAAACACTTACCATTGTAGCCTAAAGAAGCATTTTTTGTTTAATATTAAACAAATGTAATGTATTTCTGGATGTACTATAATAAAGAGAGTAAAATATAATTATATACTTAAACAACAGTATATAATCGAATGGTAGCCAAAACATTTTGCACAGTGTTTTATAACTGATATGTTTTAAATAGCGTAGAGAGTTCAAACGTTGGCCAATGAGGTCTAGATAAGTCAAAGCAAGTGGACTTGTGGAATAATCCTAGCAATTATTACAGTTCTGAAATGTTTCACCATTCCATTAAGGTCACTATCACATTCTATGGAATCATGCTATAGGAAAAATGAGTTGTAAGGATCAGTGCTGTACGTTAAGTCCACTTAATGTCTGACTAGAGCTCACTCAGGTTTGCAGAAAATGTCTACTGATGCGAGAGAGGAGATAAAGAGCTGCAGTGGCAGCACTGTTGAATTCTGTTGTGGCTCTGATAGCCTTATCTGTCTGCCCCATATCTGTCCATCCCTACTGACCCCACCCAAACCGAGGAGCTTGAATCCTTCACAAATAACTGGGGGCCACTCCCAATGCAGAGCACGCACAATAATGATAATAATAAAAGTGAATGCAGATTTGATACAGTGTCACAGGACCTTGGTGTTTCCTGCTATACCTGTTGAATACAGTGCAATAACTAACTTCTTCAATTCCCTCGAAATTCAATCAGCATTTCCCATTATCGGGACAAAACGAAGCTCAGGCTGTGCGCAACACATTGCTTTGCAAAGTTAACAGTTTAATTAACGCCAGTGTAACATGGCCTGGTGAGGTAAGCTTAAGGTAATAACACCTTTTCCATTATCACGTTAAACCAGGACATGAAGGTGTGTCCTTGCTAGCCTGAGGTCTAGAAGAACTGTCGGCGGCTGATAGACGGAAGGCCTGTGATTGGTCGAAAGGCAAGACCAGATAAGAGCGAGACGTCCCGCACGTCGTCACAGTATGCAAATGAGTAAGGGCCATTAAAACAGTGAGGGAACGGGGTCATTTTAGAGAAGTCTGGGGGACCCTGGTTTGAATGGAGACACCAAGCTTGTAGAACAAAATAAAGAAAGGAAAGGTGACAAAGAAGGTGCTAAGCATGTGTAATAAAGCTGATCATTTACACCTACATCAAGAGGAACGTGAGACTTTGAGGTGAGCAGAACAACTTGATTCGTGTCAATTCCGGCAGTTGGAGGGGTGATGTTAATGTTTGTACTGGATCATGTGCTATAGAATAAAGACACTAAATCTGTATTAAATAAAACAGAATGTTAAGGTTAGCACTATTGACCTGTTACTAATATTTCCTCCTTTGTAGTTCCAGAATACCTTCAGAACTTCTGTTGTCCTTTGGACAGGATATCATCATATACTGTAAGTTCATTATGTAGACACTACAGTATAGATGATGTACTATCCAGGGTGTCATTCCTCCACCAGTAGAGAAACATACACAGCTTCTATGATGGAGAGAGGCGATTAAACCGTTACCATTACTGACTTTAGTAATGGTAAGGGTTCTCTTGCTTCTTCTCACTGTCGTCGATGGGCTAAAACCTAGGCCAAATGGAATTACTTCAAGCCAGATGTGGAGCAGAACTAATCAGAATTTACAAAACATGGTAGAGATTAGAAAAAAACGGAATTAGCTGATATTATTTGATCCATTTTCTAATATGCTTAGTAAGAATTAATTGCTGGCTAGGTATAGCCGATATTAGTTTTAGTTATTAGTTTTATGGCTTATGTGTGAAAACTACTACCTCAACTACTCAGCACATATCTTCCCTTCAATATATTAGTCTTTTACAAAAAGTATTGTTCTATTTAGCTTCTGTTTATGTAAACTATTATACTGCTCACAAAAAATTGAGTATGTTTCAAAATTAAATTTCCCATAATTAAATATCCCGCATTTTTGTGAGCAGTGTATAAACAGTATTTAAGTAACTTGCGTATGTCATCTAGGTTGGGTCTCTTTTTGAGTCATGGTCCTCCCGAGGTTTCTTCCCAATAATAATTAGAGTTTTTCCTTGCCACCCTTAGTTAAGACTTTGAGCTTAGAGATTTGTAAAGCTGCTTTGAGACAATGCTTCACTGTAAAATGATTTGTTAGTCACTCTGGATATGGATGTAAACGTTGCATCTCTTGTTGCAGTCTCTCAATAAATGAGTCATTCCACCAAATGGGTGCCGTTTG
The DNA here is from genome assembly GCA_034780255.1 of Parotocinclus maculicauda. Taxonomy (NCBI): domain Eukaryota; kingdom Metazoa; phylum Chordata; class Actinopteri; order Siluriformes; family Loricariidae; genus Parotocinclus; species Parotocinclus maculicauda. The sequence continues at coordinate 14,426 of JAUZSU010121557.1, forward strand.
CTTGTTGTAATTCTTTGTTACCTTTTTTTCAGCACTGATTCTAACAACAGACAAATGTAGTTTAAAGAGTATTGGTCAACCTCAGGCAACCTTATTTTATTTGTACACTGTTTCTCCTGTTACTGTTACTCAGTCCTGTTAATCTTCACATTTGTAAAAGGACTAAGTTTTCAGCACATAATTAGCAAGTAATTAAAATCTAACCAATTGGCATCCATACTAATAGCATTAGGATACACAACATATTCTAATGATTTACCAAAATATCTCAATATTTCAGTAAGAGAATAGTAAGTTAAGATTGACCTTTTCAGTCATAGTTACAATTTCATTGAATATGCAGAAAAAAATAAACTCGTTTTTGGTCTTCCATGATCAACTTCTGTTACTTGTGGTATGTTCCATCATTTTCAAAAGTGGGAATATGTTAGGATAACAGGACTGAGTGAAAACCCAGGAACATAAATAAAATGTGTATTTTAAATTACATCTTCTTATAAAAAAATATTTACCTGCAATGCATAAACCATAAGTATATGTCATCATAAAGTGTTATATTAAAGACAAGGGACAGCAACAAATACTGTACTATTTTTCACTGTTCTGGGTAGTTTTTAGCATTGTTTTAAATTATATACCTAAAAATTGCATTGCATCACGGTGCATGTAATGTCCTGGGGTTTGGACATCACACACTGGCAAATCTCTCCTCTCATGAAGGTCATGTTTTAACATTTTCTAGCTTCTCTAGATTAATTTTTATACTTTTCTAACTTACTATTTAGGTTGGTTGGTTGGTTGGTTGCGTTTAACGCCACTTCAGCTCTTAAACCATTTCGTGGCAGGAAAGGTATTGTATTACTTGGAGTTTTCTGTTATCTTGTCCTTAAATGTGGGCTCTAAGTTTGGCGATGGTGAAGAAATGTATTACTTTATTTGCTTTATCTTTGTTGAAAATGTCAATTAATGTATTTGACATCTGGACTTTTAGTTTTATAGGTAGGTATTTTGGGCATTTAGCTAATAAATGTTTAATAGTGATAAATCTTTGCATTCCTCACATGGAGGGGGTGGGGGGAAGGGGAGATTCTTCTCCCTTTAATAAAAAGGAGTGTGTCAATCGGGTGTGTCCAATGCGACATCACAATTATGTTACTTGATCCCATCTGTTATTTATATATGTTTTGCGGCTGAGCTCGTACAGTTTATTGCTTGTTTGGGTATTCCATTCTTCTTGCCACTTTTCTTTTATGTATTTAAGGCCAGATGTTTTTATTGCTTGTTTCTCGGATGTCCCTACTTAAGAATATACTGAGGAGGGAGGGAAAAAAATTAAAATAAATGTTTATTTTTTAGCACTTTTCAATTGCTCTAGGAGTATGTGGAATCAATACAAGGAAGAATGTATTACATTTTTAAATTAATAAAGTTTATTTAACCTCCTCCACAGAGACATCAATCCCTGTATTTTCACTATCCGGTTTTCTTTCCACTCGTCTGGTAAGTCTACTGACGTGACAAAGTCACCTACACATGTCCAGTCATTGTCAGGCTGGAATATTCCAGCCCAATGCTTGGGGCCATCCCTAAAGACGACCACAATACACGGCATGCTGTCCACGCCGTCGGCCATGTTGGCTGTGTTGCGTCAACAGAACAAGAAAAACTCGAAAAGCGTGGTGCGGAAAATAAGTAACTATTCGCTCCCCTCGCATGCTGGAGAATGGAAAAAAAACGAAATGAAGAAAACGGTTGGCTCTCCATCGGAGGGCGGAAAAATTTCAACCGTTGGTGCTGGGGCGGATCCGAGAAATACGAAATATATATATTTTTTTGTATTCTTCAAATATGATCGTCGGTGGATCCGCGAAACAAGCAATCAAAAAAATTCTGGCCCAAGTAGTAGGGGCTTTATGTCTTAGTCGAAGTTTACAGTTTGCCATTTGAGTCTTTTGACATTTACCGGTACCTTGCCATCCGATCTGCTTCCAGTGAAACCACTGTGTCCTGGGATCCCACAGAACTTCATCAAACTTTTTATTTGAAATGTTGTATCATTTGTCCAGAATGGTGTCAATGACAGGGTGATTTGTGTTGAGAGAATTTAAAGTCTAAGCATATCATGGTTTCACATTGTTGTGTGGTTATGGCGTGGTTGACTGCCATTAGAAAAGCGTATGCTTTAGCTGTTTAGATTGAGCAGTGTTGCAGTAAATCTTAATTCCTGTTGTCCAGCTACCATTGCTGCTGATACCTTGTTTCCAGTCTTAGAACCATCTGTTTAAATGAGAAGGCAGGATGGGAATTTTTCTCCGATGTCCTGGAATTTCCTAAGGTAGGTATTCGTGTGAGTGGTTGATTTCTTTCCACTGGCAATGTCTAGGATTATGCTGTTTTTTTTGCGGTTCAATGGTAGGATGGAGTTGTGAGGCATCTGTGATATATCATTTAGATCCAAGTCGAACTTACTATTTAGGTATTGTTTCTTTGTGGATAGTACCTTGCTCTTCACGAGGATGTGCAAAGTAATAATTTCATTGTTTATGTCGTCTTGAAATCTTGAAAAAAAACTTGACTCTCATTTAAACACATTGTATCCAAATATTTCACTGACCCGCAATAAACTCAAAGGTTACACAGCAAGAAATAGAAAGCTGGATAAACCTTACTAAGGACTAGCTTATTTTCATGAGCATGGCCTGAATACGTAATGAGTGGCATCCAAGCTCCAAGAAGGGGGAGGACACTAACAAAATGCATCCCATTACCATTCTGTGCCTATTTTTGTAGAAGGTTAGTGCTCCATTAAAGGAGTAATCTAGCCTTGTGGGGCTGCGCCGTTAGTTAAGCTCCAGCAGCTGGGAAAGAGGCTGAGGCAGACAGAGGACTGCAGTGCACTGCAATAAGCTAAATAAAACCCATCAAAGCCTTGAATAATTGCAGTCTATTATGGTAAGCGGTGGTGTAGTCGAAACCTTATATGCAGTATACTCACTTTTTTATACTGGCCCATTTCTGTATACTGCTGTCTAAGGATTAATTTAATCACAGTCTACTGACCCGGACTGCACCAGCGACAGTAATAATAGAGACACAATAATGAATTCACTTTCAGAAACGAAGGTGCTTGTCCCTCTTGTGCCACTCCCAAGGGTATCTGTTTGGCATTTTAAAAATGACAAGGCCTGTTCTGAAGTCTGGGTACCACTGGTCAAATTACATTTAGATTTTGTAAAAGCAAAGGAGATCAATAAGAAAAGGAGCAAGGCCTCTGAAGAGAACCAACTTATATGTGACAAATCAATATAGTATTGTTAAAAATAATACTTGTTATACCTGCTATATGGAAATGTGGGCAAACCTTAATGGGCTTAAAGTTTTTGCAATAAAAATTAACTACATCTACTGGACGGTGTCCTGTAACTTCTGACTCAACCTATATATCTCATGGAAAAAACATTGAAAAATCTTGAAGGGGGGGGGGGGCATGTTGTAGAGGTGTTTAGTTTTGTTACATGCAGATCAAGGGGGCCCAAGATCTTAAGGTCTTTAAACTGCAAAGCTGTGCTGCTGAACTTAAGAGGAACAGGGGTGTCAAATGTGGAGACATGAAATAAGACTATAATCTATTTTCTATGAAATTCAAGTTGTACAAATGTGTGAATACAAGAGGAGTGAGCTCTTGTACAGGGGACGATGTGCCGCCAAGGACTTCCCACTGAGGACTTAATATCTCAAATCTTTTACATTATCCTATTT
>JAUZSU010121568.1:0-30208 GCA_034780255.1 Parotocinclus maculicauda
TCTTCATTTTTTAGCACTCTTCAATTTCTCGAGGACTATGTGGAATCATTACAAGGAAGAAATAAAAAAAAAAATTAACCTACAATTAAATTAAAGTGAATCTGAAAAAAAATTTAATGAACAGAAGAAAATCGTTGGCTCTTCACCGGAGGGTGGAAAAAGCTAAAAAAAAAAAAAAAGATTATTATTATTTTTTTTATATCAACCATTGGTGCTGTGGGGGATCTGAGAAAAAACAAAAAAAACTATTTTTTTTGTTGTATTCTTCAAATATGATCGTCTGCGAATCCGCGAAACAAGCAATAAAAAAGTGAAGTTTACTTGGGGTGCTTTGTTTCTGCAGGCAATCTGCAACCTTAACTAGAAAGGATTCCAGTTTAAAATCCTGAAAAATATACTGGCCAATTATTTCCATCTCGCTCTACCTGTTCGGCCCCGTAGCCACGTTAAAAGCCTGTTTGGCATTCAGGCGCGGTCACATTTGTAGCGGCATCGCTGCTTAATGAAAAGCCAAAGACGATGTCATTATGGATGTTCATTCATGACCAGAAGCACCAGGGGAGCACTCTGCGCTGGCTTTGTAATCCTACCAAATCTTTAATTGAGGGTTTTGGAGCGAGGGCCCAGTAAACACCACTGAGCAGATTCGCCAAATATTGTGGTCGGGTCAACAGGGCAGGATGGGACTTTTCTTTTTTGCTGCCTCTTTTTCTTTCCCCTCAGATGATGGCTAAGCGCTCTCGGTTCATACACCCAAACCCAATTACCCCCAACCAACCCTCCTCCTCAATCCCCCCCACACACACACGACACAGCTTGGCCACTGTTGAATCTAATAAGTGTAAGTAATGCACCAGTCGTAAATGCTCATACCGTAAAAGCTTGGAACGATGAGGCTTTGTTCTGGACACTTGGCTGTCATAGGACAGGCCATCAAGGTCATTCGACTGGCCGGGAAGGTTTGAGCCCTGTCATGTCTGCCACGCATGATAAATGGACAGAACTGCCCCGAGTTGATGGTCGTAAAATGTGGGTCAATGCTTTGCTTGGGGTTATGGCTGAGATGGTGATCATCCCCGTCCTGTCCTGTGATCCAAGGACGATCCTGCTACATGTCATTATAGGCCTAACGTATACAACCCGTACAGCAAGTATGTATAAGAAACATTTCCACTGCAATATCTGCGGCTCTCGGGTCCTTGTTGGGACCGTGAGACCGTGTCAGTTGTGGGTCGCTCTGACGAGCCAGAACGAGGAGGCTCGTCTCAGGAAGGTTTCATTCTGTGGTTGTGACGGAGGCCTGTTTACAAACAAAAGACGCAAGCTATAATCCTCCGGCAGGAGGATCTGATGGAGCGAACGCTAAGGTTAGCTCGGCTAATGTGTAATTAAACCTCAAGGACGAGTGGCGAGTTTAAAGGCAGCGTTGTGCCCGCGATGCAAAATATGCGGCTCTCCTAAGATATAAGCTTACTCGTACTGGTTTTGTGAGCATTGAAAAATTAAGGTGAAAACATTACACCCTCCTCCCCTGGACTTTTGTTTGATAATTAATTAGGCGCGTTCCAATAAAAGAGCAGTCCCGTTCAGGATGGCAGCGCCAGCAATTCGCCCGTTTGATTTGACCCAAGCAAGGGGCTGTGGTTGAATAGCGGTCAATTCCCTAGAATAGAAGGGTGTCCCCAAGTCTCGGCTTCCAGTGCTGCCAAAATTTGGACATTTGGCAATGGACAATGGATGGGAGAAAGGTCCCGAAGCAGAAAACACTGCTCCCCTTAATTCAATGTATGTGCTACACATGTAGATGTTTGCGACTTCTTATTTTTTCCATTTTGTCATTGCAGGAAGCCAGCCTGTCCATCTGGGTTTACTTCAGCGACAACACAGCTGCACCTCTGAGCACGTACGACTTCAAGGACTACAATCTCAATGCCTCTACGCTAGACGACAAGGTGGTCTCGATTACCCAGGAGCCTCAGCAAAGGTGGCCCGTGATCGTTGCCGAGGGAGTTGGATCTGGGGAGCTTGTGCGTGTGGAGATGACCATATGCGAAGCCTGTCAGAAAACCAAACGAAAGAGCGTTATCGCGTCTTCTCCCGTCCACGTGAAGGTCCGATTCGGGCCAGACGAAGACTCTGACGAGGAGGCCGAGGCGGAGACTGAGTCTAAAGTGTCACTCAACACAAGGCGACCGTTTCTCGAGCCCAACCTGGGCGGCACTGGCTATGAGCCCTCCAACGAACAGCCAGCCAGTGTGCCAATCGACTACACTAATGTGCCCACCATCAGCAACCAGGACCACCCGACGGATGAGCAGGAGGAGGAAGACGACTTTGTGCACTCGCCTCGCAGCATGACCGACCTTGAGATTGGCATGTATGCCCTGCTGGGCGTCTTCTGCTTGGCCATCCTCGTCTTCCTGATCAACTGCATTGTGTTCGTCCTCAAGTACCGCCACAAACGGATCCCGCCCGAAGGCCAAGCCAACATGGATCACTCCCACCACTGGGTGTTTCTGGGAAACGGTCAACCCTTGCAAGCTCAGAGCGACCTGTCGCCACAGACGGTCGAAAGTCCCAGCAATGCCTTGGAGGGACCACAGGCTTGCTGTCACGGAGACCACCACAGCAGCGGCAGCTCTCAGACCAGCGTGCAAAGTCAGGTCCATGGAAGGGGGGACGGCAGCTCAGGGGGGTCAACCAAGGACCACAGCGAAGACGCCAGTTCGCCGACCTCCAAGCGCAAGCGTGTCAAGTTCACCACCTTCACCACGCTTCCCGCCGACGAGCTACCCTACAACTCCATCCCTATCGCTGACGACGATGACATCCAATGGGTGTGCCAAGACATGGGCTTCCAGGACCCCGAGGAAATGCGCGACTACATGCGTAGGATAAAAGAAATAGCCTAACAGTTGCAAAAAAAAACAGTCTTTGAACAAAACAAACAAAAAAGTTTCCTTTCTAATCTTTCTCTCTTTTCCCACCTCACTCTGCAAAGTTATCATTTCTCGTGAAACGGTGAGGTGACCGAGAACACCCTCCAGTCCTGTTTGTCTAGGGTGGGAGTTTTGCACAGCGCGTTTGCCCTTCTGATGGTTCACAAGTTTCGGAAGCGCAAACGAGAACCTTGCAAAAAACTGCGGACGGAAAGCCAAATACGGGACTTGGTGATCTTTTAATCGCTAGCACAACTGGCTTTAGTGTGTGGCATCCTTTCTCAGGCAAAGAGGACATACAGTCTCTAAGGGGAACACAAAGTTTTGAATTCTGAGCAGCGCTGTCAAAAAGGATTCCTCAAGTGTTCCATCACTCCGATGAGGAGGAGGTATGGGTCACCCTGCTGTGGACAGGATATCTCTCAGAGGAATGCCGCCAATCTTGGCACTGTGTCCGTAGTTTTTCTTCTTCGGCCCACCCCCACACCCCCCCCCCCCCCTCCAAACATCTAAGTATTCTTCTCCAACAAAGAGGCCTTTGTAGTGCAGATTTTCATTTTACTCAGAGAAAAGTGTTTGATATGGGTCCTATTCGTTGGCGGCCGAAAGTTCAGCTACGGTAAATGTCAAAAAGGCAGTCGTCGTGACGCTTTGGCCAGTATTGAGAAACACTCAAACGGTCCCCCGATTGCCCCCCCACACCCATCCAGTGCCACTTTTCTTTTTCAGCATCCCGTTTTCATACGTCTGTAGCATTTTCCCCAACGCGCTATGCCTAGGTAAGGATGCCGTGGTTCAGTCAGATGCCTTATCAAATGGATCTTAATAACCACTGCTGTCGTTCGCATCGGTCACTGTACGGTCGCGAGGCGGTAAGAGGGGTGGGGGGCGAGGCAGCAACGTTACCACATCTCCATCTCTCCGGCGTTCTTGTGCATGAACGGAGAATTGGAGGCACTGTTATTTTGATCCGATTTGTAAATGTTTGTCTCGTGGTAATTATCTATCCATACATACATGAATAGCGGTTGATGACATGTACCATTAGCATTTCATGCATGCAGGGCCACTTCTGCCCCTCAACGTTACCCCCCCTCCTGTGTACATACCACGATAGCATCGTCTGAATATCATCGTCACTGCATTTGTCTGCGACTGTCTGCTGCGAGACGGTGGGCGGACGTCACGAGCGTTCCTTATGTGGCTCTTTTTCTTTTTTTTTTGCATTTCGAAATGTTCCAGCCATTTGCTGTCTGAGTATATGCAGGAATGAATGCCAATTAAGACACAAGAAGCTGCTTGAGCACAGGATTCAGGATGTTGAAGTCTGTGTAGACTTATAATAAATCTAATTGGTACTGTTCTCAGTGATTTCTTTGTTAACGTACGTACCTGATCTTATTTATTCGTGTAGGTTTCTTTTTTTCCTCCCCCACCAGTAAATATTTGGAATATTTTTAACGTTTCCCTAAGAAGGTGCTCCCCGTTTTACCATGGTCCCGTTCACGATATTTTGACTTTGTGATAGGAATTGGAAACGTGCATTCCTGGATGCTACCCTTCCAAAAAGAGCAATGCCGATCAAGCTCCTTCAGACTGTAAAAGGGTCAGCTTGGCTGTTGCTCGAGCCGCACTAAATCCTCGCCAGTGTAGCCTATAGAAGTTTTTTTAATACAGCAAAAATTTGTTCTAATAAATAATAAAAGACTGAGAAATTATTCTATATGGTCATTATACTATATACTATACTATATGGGATAGCTGATCTGATCTAATGGTGACCTAAAACTTTTGCACAGTATTGTGGATACAATATTTTTCTCGGTTAAGGTTACGTTTAACGCCATCGTAAACCAGGGAGCATGTGTCCTTACCCAGATTACTGATTACTTACGGATTTTATATTTAGCTAGTTATCTTCTGTTGCGCATTGAGGTCAATAGAGGAGCTGGAACTGATATTTTAGTCTAGACGTTAAGAATTGCAGGTGACGGGATAGTGTTTGGAAATAGTTTTAAGAGGGGTTAACTCTCTTGTCACTTTGTGTAACGCATGTTTGCTCACTCGGTTCCATTGCTCAGCTCCACCGGCACAGAAATCCATTCATCACATTTTGTTTATTTCTTTCAATTACACCACATAACGGCCGTCTGAAGGCCAAAACCAGAGAGGACCTAACACCGACCCCTGCAGCACCTCACGCCTCTTATCTGGCCTTATATGATTTACAGCAATCCCCCATCTTTTTATTCAAGATTTCTATTAAACAATAAACATATTGAAATTGTACAAACCTATATAGTTTTGTATAAAAATGACACTGTTTCGTTTTCGTTCCTGACAGATCAGTTGAGACCGGATTACGTGTCGCCCAATTTCTTTTTTGGCCCAAAGCACATCCCGTGTTTATAGACGGTGGCTCAGGATGAATGTAAACCTTTCGACTGTACTCCGACCATCGAAATGAGTCCAGGGTAGAGTATTACTAAGGTCAACCAGTAGGGTGCTAATGCTCAAGAAGACTGCGACAAGTTTCTGGTAGCAGCTCACGCTCCTTTTGTTTCTTTCTTTTTTCTTTTTTTTTGACGAGGCCAGCGTTTTACTGGCCTTTGTGCGTGTATGTACGTGCAAACGTTTTGAAGGCCTGCACATCTGTTTGTAGGGAGCTGCTACTAGATTCTTGCCACGTTCCACACCGTCGATCTGTGGAGGCAGCGCTCTGAGCCGGACTCTATGGAAAGCCGCTAAAGCACGGAGGCGGCGGTGCTGGGCCGCTTTCACTTCTTGTACAGAGCACTGTTACGACTTCCTGTATTCTCCTGAAAACGAAAATTGAAACCCCTTGTACTTCCCACTTATATGTAAGTACTTAAAAAATACAATGCATAAACTCTGCTTGGTGTCTTTAATGCTCGGACGTTTTCAGTTCACGGCCGTGTTGCTCCACTGATTGTCCTATTGTCCCGGGCAACGTTTGGAGTACCTCCCGAGGCTCGAGGTGCGTTCAGGCCCCGGCTCCTGGTGAGCGTGTACAGTCGTCCTCCAGGGGGTAGGGCAGAGAGCCGAATATAAGCCTCGGATAGATTCGTGGAGCTCGTGTGGTCGTGTTGCAGACGGTAAAGTGGTTAGTATACAAATTGCCTCACGCTTGAGCACTTTGAAGACCCGTAAAAGCCCAAATCTTTACTTTTACAAGAGCTGCGTCCTGCACTACAGTCTCTTTTTACGAGAACAAGCCCCACGTGAACATAATTAACGGAACGGTTCCCCAACACACAATTACCAGCAACACAGCCGGAACTAGCTCGGGGCGGGAGGAGGCGAGTCTTGCCTAGGGCCGGCCCTGAGAGCTGTAAGTAAAATCAATCACTTGTCACACATTGCCAGTTGTGTGCAGCTCAGTTTGTCACTATATTGCAACAGGAAGCAATTTCACCATGCAGCCTTTCTTACTATCAATCTGATGAACTGCTCCTTCTTCGTTTCTATGCTGCCGTTTTACTGACAGATGCGCTTTAAGGTACGACTGTCCCCATGGCTCAAAATAGCCAGTCACAACATGGGTCGTATGGCACAGACCTCCCAGTAGTTTAGAACTGGGCCTACGGTGGCTCGATCCTGAGCCTGCATCCTTCGAAGGCACGACCGTCGTGGGCAGTGTGGATCACGGTGAAGTCCGAATGGCGGACTTGCGTCACAGCACTCAATGAACCTCGGATGTGGGTGGATGCATCCGTCGTAGCCTTCTTGCCATGGAAGGGTACATTTTTGGCCGCACGCGAAAGCGTTTGGAACGGGCCGTGAACTATGGCCTGAAATGGGATGCAGCTAATGAGTGAGGGGTTTACTGTGGCAGGAAGTTGACAGGTTGCACGGCTCTAACGTAACTGCAAACTACAACACCGGTACGGCATTTGAACCCGATGTAATAATCGTCTCTAAAATGAATGGTTCTGGTACTGTTATTAGGTACTGGTCATTGAGGCTTCCTGATTCGCTCTGGTTTTGTCAGCACAGACCTTAGAGTTTCACACACAAGTTACATCAGAGCATTCTTTGCGTCTGTCAACTCATTTCCAGATTATTAGCATAACAGGAGCGTTACCGGACTGCATCACACACACTTTGCCACTGCCGTAGGTGTGTAACCTCTACAAAAACACAGCGCACAACCATTCGACAAATAACTGAAAAGAGCGAACATAGAAACTCTGCAATGACTGTATATAGTCACAGAATCGGACGTGACTTGGTGGACCACGGGACAGGGACTGTGACTAGAGATTGAGTGCCCAGTGCAGGTGACACTTGCACTGCCCAAATTTGTGAGAAATTAATCGTCCAGTACGTCCAGGTGTGGTATTGCTGAGAAATACAGTGAAAAAGCTTGGGTCCTTCAGAAATAATGGCTGATTTTCGAAATGGAAGTGGAACAAAAATGGTACGTCTGCACATCTGAATGCCTATATTTGATGTAATGGGTGTAAAAAAATCATATAAGCGTTTGCACCCGACAGAGGGTCACCAAAGTGATTTGGGGGATTTGATCAGGGATGGCCAAGATTTGCATAATATTAGAGATTACATTAATCTATGCAATGAATTCTTTGGGAATTCTGCCATAACCAAATGATGCCCCTGACCCGGGGAAGTCTTAGTGGGGGGTCTTGAAGTATGAACAAAAATAAAAATTGAACCGACATGTCTTTTCTTTCTGACTGAAGCACATCTGGCCAAGCTGCCCATCCACTTACAGCAGGAAAAGATCGACCGGATAGTAAAGCCAAAGCGATATTAGTTACGTTCTCTTAGATATTGGCGTCCTTAAGGTCCCACTGTAGAACCAGAAGTGCCACTTCGTACTCATAAGGAGAGAGTGGAAGGTGCAGGTAGAGGCAAACTGCGCTTGTACACACTGACTTGGCGTGGAATTTGTTGAATTTTTCTTCATGCGGAGTGGAGATGATGCCACAACGTAAAGTAACAAAAGGACATTTATTAACATAAAGGGAGGTCAGGCATAACTAAAAGTCCCATCCGAGTCCTGGGGCGGTCAATGAGCGGAGAGTCCTGAGGTCCGGAATGGGTGCCGAGTGTCCACTGGACGGCTGTAGTGCCGCGGGTCTGTAGAACGGCAGGTGTGCCGAAGGTCCGCAATGACTGGGGCATCGAGGGTCCGCAGAACGTCCCTGGTGCCACTTCGTACTCATAAGGAGACAATGAAAGGTGCAGGTAGAGGCAAACTGCACTCGTACACACTGACTTGGCGTGTTATTTAATTTCTCGTCATGCGGAGAGGAGATCATACCTCTTGTGTTACAGGGCAAAGTGTCATTGCACATCTCTGCCCACATGAGAATGGGTCTCCGGAGCACAAACTCTATAAGTGAGCAGTCGAGCCGCCTTTTTTTTGAAGCAGCATCGCAAGTATGCGGAATGTGTTCTTATCAGGGCAAAAAATGGCAGCAGCGCTGTCACGCGTGCCAAAAAAGAGACTGAAAAGAAACCTTTTTAGCACAGGGGAAGATCCCGATCAAATAATGCGAAACCTTTGAACAATGCGGACTGCGTACAATAAAAGAATCCCAACTGGAACAGGGACAAATGAAGACACACTGGCTTCATCTGTACAGGGTTAGCCGCCCAGAACCTGTCAAATTATTCATGCGTCCCATCTGTACTGTACTGTCCTAACAAATAGACTTTAGATTTACTAAGGAAATGGGTACGCGGCCAGGGCAGTGCTTAGCGCGGGATCCTCTCGACATTGTACTGCGCGAATGTTTTGCGTCTTAAGACAGTTCGTCGCATTAAGACGTAATTTCATCCTCACAATGGGAACAGCGGGCCCTTTCTGAGCGTCTCATGAATAGTTTTTGGTGAGGCAGGTGCGCACAGAAAGAGACGAAACAACGGATTCCTAAACCAATAACACAGTGCTTACAAGACACAACAACAAGAGTACGACAAAACAGAGCACGCGTGCCAAGACGGAAACAATGCAGCAGGTGCAAACCGCACGAGGGCAAAATGAGAGCGATTTAAAAGACAAAACAAAATAAAAACAAAAACATTACGCCCTCCGAGCGAGTGCGTTCACTTTCCTGTACTCCGGATACGGCGACGCCCTGTCGTCTCCTGTCTCTGGGGAGCAAACCAGGGTGCGAATGTTAAACTCCGTACTGTGTGTGATGTACGCTGGCGCGAATGCACGCTCGGTTTCTCCCCGGTGAGGTGAGGATTGTAAAGCTGCTATTAAGACGCCGTTATAAATCAGAGCGGATCCCTGGGCAGGGAGAAAGGGAAGCGTTCAGCCTGGTGCCAGAGTGGCCCCTTATAATCCTTTAACGTGAGTCAGCAAGTCTAATCAGTTGGAACCACTCGCATAAAGCCGTGTCTGAGCAGAACGGCTTAGCTGGCCCCGGAGTCACCTAAAGATTTTGTAAATTGGTACACAAAATAATTGTAATATATGAATTAGTATTTAAATGGTGCCGTTTTTCAAAAACCCTAAATGAAAAGTAAAGTTTGAAGGTCGGGTGGTGTTTTGTAAGGTCCTGGGATGGGCTATGATGGACCCTGTCTGATATGGGTAGGTTGGCATCCCATACAGGACTGGTACTTGTGCCTACAATTTAGTCAAATTTATTTCCAGAGCGCTTTTTATAACGGAGCATTGTCTCAAAGCTTTACAATCTTATATTATCCCAAATTGAGCAAGCCTAGGGCGACAGTGGAAAGGAAAAACTCCCTAAACGTGACGTGCACATGCCAACCCGAAAGACCAGTTGGGAAGCGAGATTCACGTCATGGACATGCAGCCGACAAATCTGCAGTGCCTGCGTGATGGTGTGGACCAAAATCTCTTGGGAAGGGCTTCAGGACCTCGATTACACCGATGAAAAATTAAGTTTCTAATTGAGTTATTAAGATGTTATTACTATTAGTTCTCAAGGCTAGAAAGGTGTACCAATTATAGTGTGTAGATGATTTGAAATAATTATTTGCGAAAGTATTTGCAGATGTACAGGGTAGGGGTGTGCCGCATCGTATCGTTCCCGATAATACCGGTATATTTTTTGAGACGATATAAAATAAAACATCCATATAATGATATTCTGACGTCTTTACGTAATGACGTGATGGATTTACACAGAGTATGGAGTACTTCCATTACGTGACTTATAAGCAGAGCACCAGACATGGTAGAAAGTGGGTTGTGTGGAAGTGGACTTCACCTTAACACGATCATCTACCTGAATCCTGAACACAAAGCATTGGCTATCTTTTCCCTTACTAAGCTGGATGATGATCAGAGAACTTATTTCAAAATCGAATGCTTCTACCTGTCTCCTTGACCCTGCTCCTACTTTGCTTCTTAAAAAATGTCCCTCACCCTTAAAGACTCCCATATCACATCATACTGGTCATGTCCCAGTATACCTCAAAACATCTGCCATTACTCCAATCCTTAAAAAACCTGGTCTGGATGTTGATAACCCCAATAACTATTAGCCTCTCCAGTCTGGGTTCCATCCATCCATCCATCCATCCATATCGCCAAATATATCGTTTTCACAAAAGTACCCTAAAATATTGTGATATTATTTTAGGCCCGTATCGCCCTGCCCCAGTATACAGGCCGCGCTATCATGCAGCTTCATTTTCAGGAAGGTCGTTACACCTAATTAAAAGCAAGCGATATGACATGAGCCGATGCTGCTCTCGGCACAAGTCCACGCCTGCTCATTAAGTCAGGTTTCTGCATTTTAAAAACCAAAGTCTTGGCACATTTGAATAATTAAACCTGTCTGTTGCTACCGAAAGGATCGCGTAAGGCTGGGGAAAGAGCGGCGAGAAAACGTGATCTCTTAGACGAGCTGCTTGCTCACTGTGCTGTAAAATCCAAACGCACGCGAGGAGCACATCCGTAATTCGGCGCTATTGCTATTTCCATAGCGCGCTACGAGCAAGAAAAGGCGCTTTTCACTGGCTTTTCAATGCGCTTTGTAAAAGATGGGCTCGCTGCATTCAGGTTTGTCTTGTTCGTCAGCAGAATTTCAAAGAGGCTTATAGAGAGACGGGAGCCAAGCACAGAAAAGGGCGGCATAAAGGGCTTGGTTTTTAATCCCGCTTCTCACGGTGACACAATACACACTGATTATACAGATACGTTCATGCGCTTGTGTAAGACACAGGTACAGTATGATGTATTGCCTTGACAGTTTGTTGTAGGAACAGCAGAGAAAAGTCATCACAGCCTGTCAAAATCCTTACCTAGTTTCACATCACGCACTTCGGTTCAACTTTATCCGTCTGTATTTACACCTAATAATAATACAGGTACGCTCAGTCCCCTTTTAGATCACTCAACGGGCCCTGATTTCACCCCACTGATCTGATCTGATCTGTAGTTTTGATTAGTCCAGAAGAAATCCAGACGTTCTTTGAGAATTCCACTACTGGCAGTCCATGGTAATGCAAAGGATTCCCCGATTTTGAAACATATCTTAAAGAAATGAACCATGGAAACCAAAGGAACCAAAAGAAAACCATAACTTGTGGTACTGCGGTAGCCTAGCGGTTAAGGTACTGGACTCTGGACCTGAATGAACCTGATGGTCCTGGGTTCAAATCCCACCTCTGCCAAGCTGCCACAGTTGGGTTCTCAACCCACCATTGCTTGAATTGTAAGAATGTATGAGTTGTAAGTCGCTCTGGATAAGGGTGTCTGCTAAATGCTGTAAATGTAAATGTAAATAACTAGGTACTATAGTAACTGGTAAACGCTAAGTCTTGCAAAACCATATGGGATTCGACATATCCAGTTACCATAAGATACCTTCGTAGTTCAGCTAGAACTAATAGGATTAACGATAAACTATGGTTATTTTGTAGTTTCCACTATGAACTATAGCGGTATCTTATGGTAATTATGGATACGTCGAATCCCCTATGGTTTTGCAAGACTTAGCGTTTACCAGTTACTATTGTACCTAGTCATGGTTTTCTTTGTTAAAACCATGGTTCATTTCTCTAAGACACGTTTCCAAAAGTGGGGAATCCTTTGCATTACCATGGACTGCCAGTAGTGGAATCCTCAAGGAATGGTTGGTTTTCTTCTGGACTAATCAATACTACAGATCAGTGAGGTGAGGTGAGGTCAGGGCCCGATAAGTAATCTGGGAGGTGACTGAGCGTACCTTTACTATTATTATGTGTAAATACAGACGGATAAAGTTCAACTGAAGTGCGTGATGTGAAAATAGGTACTGCGCTACTTTGGTAAAACCGTAGAACAAATACCACCGTGGCCATTCTGTATTTTCTTTCTGCTAAAAATACATGGTATGAATTTTAATACGGGATATATGCTATGCTATCAGCGATGTTGTGGAAAGGCACAAGTGAGGATACAGAAGAATTCAGAGGCTTTTATCGTGAAATAATGTACGGCACCATCGACACTGCCTGAATCGGGCCGTCCCTCCAAACAGGGCTGATCTCACTGAGAAGGAACGCTACCAATAGTCCAAGAGCAACTTGTGGCTGAGATTTGACGGTCTGTGCGTGTGGCAACAATCTCGCAAAGCCGTACACAGTGCTGGTCTGTATTACGAGGGTGGCAAGACAAGAAGGTTTACACTTTCCATGTGCTCAAAGGTTTTATGGTCGCTTGAGAGACTTTGGAGTTAAAATCTAAACGCTTTTCTTGGAAAAAACCTAAGACAGCACTCTGCTGGACAGCTAATGATGTGGTGCCAAGTGGTGGAACTTCCAGCACAACGACACTCAAAAAAAAGGCTTTATTTAATGTCACATCGGGGTCTATTTGCGATGGGATTATTACCGATACTAGTCAAACACTCAGTTTTAAATCTACCATTTAACCTCATGAGTAACAGAAAGATGTCCTAGAGTGGCCAAGTCAGAGCCACGGCCTAAATCTGATCGAAATCTGGGGCATAATGATTTTTCCAGCATTTGAATGCAATAGTACATTTGGTAACCAAAACACACTCGCTGCTAAAAGTATTGGGACGGCACTCCTGTTATAAGATATTGTAAAGTGCTTACTCCCGACATTTAAAAGCATTCAATTGAAACGTTTATAGGTTATATCCTACTCACACGTACCAGCACCAGCATTTCAAAGGGCCCCTGGTACACTTTTATTTACTTTAAGCGCAATAAGGCCCATGGCTTAGCTGAACCCCTTTTATTGAACGTGGCTCTTGGCATTTACATATCCCACCTTTCAGAGCCTGGGAAATGGCAATATCGGCGCTGACAAATGAAGGCGGTGGGAAGGAAATTGGTGGTAGGAGACAGTGATTTAGGACTGGCCAGATAAGTCTGCACATCTGCATGTAATTGAAACGTGTATAAGGCCAGCGTGATGGATATGGCCGTTTGTCTTCTTCTGAGCTGGCTGAACGGGAAATCGCGTTAAAGCCGATCGAGGGTCGTTTGTTTAAAAACGAAGACGGAAAGACGAAAATAAATAAATAAGTCAATAAAAACTGCCCGTTCCAACAGAGGCAATAACTTTTGGATGACCTTTTTTTCTCCGGAGCAATGCGTTGGGCATAACATTGATTCATTCCTCGGGTTTATATGAGGAGATTGGATGCTGAATATTGTTTGAACCCGACTACGGAGCAGGAGCAGAGCGACTCAGGCTTTGTGCTCGTGCTATTCCAGATGCGCTGGGTCATTTAATCATCCCTGAGTCACCGAGTTGTTTTGTGAGGCACAATACTTAAAAAAAAAAAAACAGGAGGACTGTCTAGTCAAATCTCGTCACAGAGGGACATGGTTAGAGCAAATATAATACATCTTCAGAGCCTGGCTTTTGAGGCTCGAAAGTTGGACTGTAATGGCCTGAGTGAGGTACAATTTCATTCCTGGCAGTGCAATTTGGAACGTGATGCTAATATGATGCTCCGAAAGTGCACAGGTTTCAAAGTATTCATATAGAAAAGCAGATGTGATGGTGACACATTACCTGTGTTACCTAAGATCTAAAAATGAGAGCATGTTTAAAGTGAACACAATGAAAGATGTACATAATACTGTATATAGACGACAACAAGGTAAAGAGAGCACAATATTCTGAAGTGTGTAATGACAGAGCATATAATAACACACAGTGTTAGACCGTAATGTAAGTTTATTATAGTTGGCTCTAAAACTATTGTCTCCAGTTTGATCCCACACTCTTCATGAATGATATAAAACTCTCACCCTCAGTTTGCATTCTCTGCGTTTTGTTCTGTTTTGAACTGCATGTTCTAAATCTTCCTTTTTTCACCTTCCTAACATCTCTTCTAGTCGCCCCCTACTATCCATTATGGCTGCGCAGACACTGGTTCACACCTCTGTAACCTCTCGACTGGACTACTGTATCTCATTGCTATATGGGCTACCATCCAAGTCACTACAATACCTTCAAATTGTACAAAATTTATACAAACCCAGTCATAGGGCCGTCCCTCCAAACAGGGCTGATCTCACTGAGGAGGAACGCTACCAAGAGCCCAAGAGCAACTTTAAAAGATGGGAATTGTCGGTCTGTGCGTGTGGCAACAATCTCACAAAGCTGTACACAGTGCTGATCTGTATTACAAGGGTGGCAAGACAAGAAGTTTTGCGCTTTCGATGTGCTCAAAGGTTTTATGAGAGACTTTGGACTTTACATTTACAGTATTTAGGAGACGCCCTTATCCAGAGCGACTTACAATTGATACAGTCTTACAATCCAAGCAATTGTAGGTTAAGGGTCTTGCTCAAGGGCCCAACTGTGGCAGCTTGGCAGAGGTGGGATTTGAATCCTGGACCTTCTGGTCTAGAGTCCAGTACCTTAAACTCTAGGCTACCACAGTCCCGCTAGACACCATATATAAGCTAGACACTATTCTAGCTGGAATAAAATCTTCATTGTCATTATTCTCAGGTTCAATTAAGTTTTTCCTGGCATCTCCCATGGATCCTCATTATAATACTAGTTTTTATTTACTACTAGTATTCATCTATTCGTTGTCTGATTCACTTAATCCTAATCAGGGCCATGGGACGAGAAGTGGCTAGCTGGTGACACAGGGCGCAACCCAGGAAAAATTGGCTATCACTATTATTCCCATAGTACAAACTTTTTGCCACTTAAATTGCACAACACGGTCTGTGAAACTACATTATACAATCTGGTTATTGTTCAAACACAGTACTTAACAATGCTGTAATGTATACTGTAGTGTACCAGTATTAATTACATATACAATTTACTGCAGTGTTTCCTGCAGATTGACTTATTCATATCATATTATTATTAACATTAACACTGACTACCACATATTAATGTAAACCTGTGTGATTTCTTAAGTCCCTCCCCTATTTTTCTGTCTCTCACAAATCTACCATTTATGGAATGGGAAACTGTTTTATGTTGTATTTTTGAGGAATGTATATTTAAGAGGAAAAATGGGAAATGAGATCCCTGCAGAAACTGTGAGATGCTCAGAGAAACGGGTTGCAAAGACACAGCAATTTTTCTGTCTGTCTGGAGTCTGTCTGAAGTTGTATACACGCCACATTCTCATTGACATGCAGATGACGTCTGTTAACACATTCGTTGAATTTCCACTATGAAATACAACAAAGAAGATGCTTGAAAATAGAAATTCTCCGTAAGAAATTGACAGACAGAGTCGAGGAGCAGCTATGTGGAGCAGTGGAGATAGAAAACATGCTTTGAGTCCATAAACACACATTGTATTTCAGTTATCTCAACAACAGGGCCTGCTGGAAGCAGCTTAAAAGGGAATGTGGTGAATGGTGGTGGATTCAGTGTTGCAATAGAAAATGTCTTGCAGTAAATATGCTGTAGGTGTGGGTGCTATAAAGTAAGACAATATCCAAATAACTAAGATATATCATAGTCAGGAACAATATATAGCAAAAAGTGAGTGAATGACTGGTGTCTTGTCCAGGTCTGTGCTCTGTGTTCTCCTTGATCTCCCCCATACACATCCAATGACTCTGACAAGGAAAAAGCAGGGGTACTCTTATAATAGCTTAATAAGATTATTAATTTATTCATGGAACTGTGGTGGCCTAGTGGTTAAAGTACTGAACTATGAACCTGAAGGTCCTGTGTTCAAATCTCCTCTCCGCCGTTGGGTCCTTGAGGAAGGCTCTTAACCCACATTTGCTTAGCATATTTGATTTGTAGGGACATCCCCTATAGGTGTTTAAGACAAATAATGTAATCTAAGCCTTAATTTCTGGTTTTGAGATGATTGTAGCTTATTATTTACAATACTAGACTCTGGACCATAACGTCTAGGGTTCAAATCCCACATCAGCCAAGCTGGAACTGTTTGGTCCTTGCCCTAGACCCTTAACCTACAATCGCTTAAATTGGATTTGTCAGATGTAAATCTCTTTGGATAAGGGTGTTGACATGACTACATGTACATAATTGATCAAAAAATATATGATAAGACAATACATTATAGAAATTATACACATAAATTATTCTCACAATGTTAAAATATTGTAGAACAGCAGTGGTCCAGCGGTTAAAGTACTGGACTGAAACAGAAAGTAGAGGGTTCAAATTCCACTTCCAAGAGGTTCAAGTCATGCTACTGCCACTGTTGGGCCCTTGATCAACAGTGGCAGTAGCATGACTTGAACCCTTTGGAAATTGAATTTATATTAAATGTATTACTAGAGCTACACAATAATACTATTATTATTATTATTATTATTATTATTATTATTTTATTTCTTTTTATTATTATTAGCAATGCTAATAGTAATAATAATATTCATAATACACAACAATTATACAGTTTTATTTGTTCAAAGTAAACAATTAAAGAAAAAATAATCATACCATTTTACCACTATGTGTACTATTTTAAAACTACAGCTTTTGTGGAATTGCCACGTCTGTCTACCATCTCTGTTCACTAGTGTGTAAATCTTTCAATAATATCTTGCTCTTATCTATTGTATAAACCTATTTAAGCCCTTCACATTCATGGAAATTTCAGTTTTCACTTCAATTTACTGCAGTTTAATTATATATCAAAGGACTTTTCACCCATAATACACAATGTCCTAAAAATGCAGACAAATAGAGTTAAGCAGCAGGCTTAATGAATTGTTGATGTGTTTTTCCATATGTAAGTGTTTCTATCCTGGGCAATGGGAATGATTTGGCTGTGCAGCACCTATATAATCACAGCACAGACAGTGCCACACATCTTCATTAAAGGATTAGCTGTGGGAGATGGATCCTGCTCGGGTCTCTCAGCCCTCTGCCTCTGCCTCATCCTCTCTTTTCTCTCTTCCTGTCACATCTACTTAGATTATTCGATTTGGAAACACACAAACACATTAAAACAAAGTTGCAGCAATGCCCACACACCCACACACAAACACATCTGCCATCCATGCTCTTCATTTGTGTCCTAAAAATCCACTAGCAGGACTAGCTCGGCAGGACACCGGCCCAGGACGGAACAAATTGAGGTCACGGCAAGCACAAAACCTGACTGGCTTTTTACTGCCAATTTGATCCCACAATCCAGTTCAGCCATGTCTTCTGTAGCATTGCAAGTTCTGGACATAATCCACAAATCCCACCTAGAGCCCATAAAGGATCCTGGTTCTTAACACAAAGATGAACAGTGATGATTGTGTGTGTTTACGGGGCAGAACATAACAAATGTTCATGTGAGGTGCTGTGTTATTGCAGATCTGAGACTGGGCTTTAAAATGAGATTGGGTGAAGAGAGAGAACTCTAAACGCTACAGGACTGCAATGACTCATCCTACCTTTATGTGCACTACCGCCGCTATGTTTGATCTTGTTTCAGGCGCAGCTCTCATTTACTGATGCGAGAAAGTTAAGAAATCTGTGTGTGTGTGTGTCTGAGTGCTTCCACAGTATCACCAGGGATCAATTTTCTCAACACGAATCCATTTTGAGGTCAAGCATGACAATTTGAACACCTTAATATGACTTGGCCAGCCCTTGGCACCTTTGGTGAAGGTGGACAAGAACAGAGACCTTCCGTCTGGGGCGGTATCCAATTGTGCCTGCGTTTGCATGGCTATGTAATCTATAGCTGTGAGCAGGATGACCTTCACAGTGTTATATACCAGAGAGGGACACATTCTTTGGAAAAAAAAATATTGCCAATCCAGTGATAATAATGCAAAATAAGCCTGATCTCAATTGCTTTTCTAACAAATTAGATTGCTATATTTTGGATTTTTTCACGGTCCCTACCGAGCAGCCCATAAGCATCTCCAGCCCTTCGAAAAAGGCTAAAATCATGTGGGAAAAGAGTACAATCTTATCAAAGATGTATTCATTAGCAGGGTAAATGTAGTGTGACATGCATATTCAGCATTTAACAAGATCCCTGTTCTGTTTTTTTGTTTTGTTTTTGTTTTTGTTTTCCTGAAGGTTGTGTTACCAGCAGCACAACCTTCATCTTTGAAATCAATGACCTCTAAAATTGCCTCTTTTCAAATACCCTCCATCCTTTCTTCTATTAGAGTGCCATCCCCTCTGGTTGAGTCACTTATTATTTTCTTTTCTGATTTCCTGATTTCTCTCTTTGTCTCTCCTCCTTTGCCCTCCTCTATTTTTGTCAGAAACAATCAGTGGATTTTCCAACTGACTGCCCCATACTGCCACAATCACAGAGCTTGTGGGGGGTGGGGGGCTGTTTGAGAGAAGAGGAGAAAGGCAAAAGAAGGATGGCCAAAATAATGCCCAAAAGGCTGTTATGTTCCCTTTTGCTATGTGCCGTATCTGTCTGTGCTGGTGCTCTATGTTGAATTGATAGCACAGAAGAATCACATTCCATTGCAGAGCCTCAGCTCACCTCTTGTCTCTCGCTTACTGTTCACAGTAGCTGTCTGGTCATTAGCCCAATTTCGCTGGAGCTTCCAGATTTGGAAAGCAAGAGCACATACTGAATTCTGATGCCACTGTAAAGCCACTTCTCCATCAATGTTTATGCTGCAGAGTAAAATCTCAAAATAGCATTGGGGTAGATGGAGAGGACAGTACAAGCAACGGTGACAAATTGAAGAAGAAATGCTTATGGTCACTTTCTCAGTGCAACCTGACATTTCTTCTGGACCGACAGACGTGTTGCTCATGTACCATATGTTGCCTAAGACATGAGGTCCATATTAATATTCACTGAATTAGAAACACCTACTTTCCCAATTGGTTCCACTCAGGCTAACTGTAGCTGATAAACTGGAATTGGATGGAGGGGCTCTCAAAGATAACCTTACATTTATTAAAGCCCTATTATAATGAATCTTTTTAAATAGACAAGGCTTTTTCATATTATATGAAATAATATTGCCCCTTTGACTATCTTGGTCACACAAATTGATGAGCTTAATGGACTGTAGGTGACAATATGTGAGAGAGACTTCATTCAGACGACCTCAGTTCCACCAGTGGAGAGGTTGCATAAAGTTGATTGTTCATTTTTAAGTGATGACTTGGTTATATGTTGTTCTAAACAGAAAAATAATTAAGATAATACATGTGAAAGCTTAAAAAAAACCTAAAAGATTGCTAAGCAGTAAGTGTGACGTGAAAACTGGCCTATATTGTGTAAATCTCAGGTATTCTTTTTATAGTCCATATTAAATGCAGTGACTTATTGATTCTGTGGTTAGCTGAAGAGAGAGAGAGAGAGAGAGAGAGAGAGAGAGAGAGAGAGTTCTCTGAATGATGCATTTGGCACAGTTTAGAAGACCCCTTCGGTTATCACCTATTAATCTCACATCATGGGTTAAAGCGAAGCTTTCAGCTGGAGATGCAAAGTGAAAGATGCTGTCAAAAGCATTACCAAAATGTACGCTTCAAAACATACAACCTGTTGCAGTGTATAAGTGTTTTTAACATAGGACCACTGATACAGGCATGATGGATCTACTTTTTCATGTTGTTTACTCCAAATTCTGACCCTACCATCAGTGTCGCAGTAGAAGTCTTGACTTATCAGACATGGCAACGTTTTTCCATTTCCATTTATGGCATTTAGCGGACGCTCTTATCCAGAGCGACTTACAACTGATACAGTCTTACAATGCAAGCAACGTTGGGTTAAGGGTTTTTCCTAAGGACCCAACTGTGGCAGCTTTGACAGAGGTGGGATTTGAACCTTGGGCCATCAGGTCCAGAGCCCAGTACCTTAAGCGTTAGGCTATCCAGTCCCACAAAACATTCAAAAATGACCAAGGATTTCAATAAATATTTTTTTAATAATTGCTAGTGTTTTCCACTGTGACTGATCTTGTAGGATAGTTGCAAAGCTTCTGACTCTAGTGGGACTCGAACCCACAACCTTTAAATGGCCTCATAGACAAGCTTAGAAGTCCAATGCGCTATCCATTGCGCTACAGAGCCGTTACAGTCAATAATTGTGCAATTTTAGGGAGCCCATACACATTGTAACCTCTGTTGCCTTTTCTTAGCAGACAGGAGTGGCACTTGCTATGGTCTTCTGCTGCAGTAGCCCATCTCCTTCAAGGTTTGACGTGTTGTCAAGAGATGTGTTCAAAGATGCTCTTCTGCATACCTCGGTTGTTATTTCACACCACTCCTCTTATTCTTTGGATTTCAAAGTAACAGGATCACTGGAACTGTACCTGCATGTACACGTTGACGCTTTAGAAGAGCCCATCTTAGAAACTTTGTTCACAGCAGATTGTTGTTATGGAAGATAAGATCTAAGATAGGACAGTTGGAATGGATTGGACTGGAATAAGTGTTTTGGATTTGCATAGAATGCTTGAAATGACTGGCTGGTATCGGATTGCTGGTTGGCTATAGGATTGTTGAATGCTGGATTAAGAAGTTTAAAATGGGCTGGATATGTTTAGCATTATTAAAAGTCAGTAGAGAGTTAGACTTTGCTAAGATGACTGGGGTGCATTTGACTTGGCTGGGTGCCAGATGACAACAGTGAATTAGGTTGTACGTGGATAGAGGACACAGATATTCTTGGACTGTAGTTGGATGGTTAGATTGTATTGGCTTGCAGTTGCATGGCTAAAATGGATGGATGTTGTTGGACTGGCAGTGTAGCTAGGGTTGAATTGGGGTCAGATAGCTAAATTGACTTACATTTGATTGGGGTGTAAAAATCTGGTATTAAGTTTGGAGGTAGGGTGGTTTACTTAGGTCGCAATGAAGTAGAAGTAGGTGGTTTAAACAGGATTTATGTGGGATTTGATAAAGCAGGGCTCTAAACTCATTTTTGCCACTGGTCACCCTTGTCGGACTTACTTTCTCAAATGGTCACACCGACCTCTGATTCTGTCGCACCCATTTATCCTTGTCTTTGGTACGTTCTTTACATTATATTGCAATCACATTGCACCTGTTGTTCTGTGTCTCAGGTGTTAAACATTGTTAGTGTGTAAATGTAATTTTTAAACCTAAATTTCACATCTGAATACATTGGATCTTGCTAGTTCTAATTAATTCATTTATATCCAGTTACCAGCTAAACCACATATCTCATACATCTCATATGGCTTTACATTTTCCCTCATGTTAGTCCTCATATTAGGTCCCATGTCCAATTTATCTGTTCCTCTCATCACATATTGTCAAAAATGTACACGTTACAATGTTCCTCCGAAAAGAAGCCTTAAGAAATGGTTAACATTGCATTAAAATGGCACAGACTAGAAATCCAGAGGGTGTGAGCAATTGGTGAAGCAATGCACATGGAGGGAACTCACTGGGTATTTAGACAGACCCAAAGAATAGTCAATACATTCAAAGTCTAGAGCCTGGTAATGATATAATGTTTGAACCTTGAGGTAGAGGATGGCTGGGTAAGACTCGACTCCCTATTTTCACCCCAAGTCTAATACCATTAGCTGAGTCAAGTCAGGATGGCAAGACCTTGTTAAAGTAAAGTGGAAAGGACAGCGATAAAGAGAAAGTTTGTAGAGTGGGAGGACTGATATGAGATGCATGGCACGTGGAGGCAGGATAACCTTTTTTTTTTGCAGCCCTCCTCCAGAGCACAATTTGCTCAATCATCATTTACTGCAGAGATACAAAGAGAGAAAGCGTGAGAGACGGAGCGAAGCAGAGGGGGTTAGTGACGCAGAAAGGGGGAAGCGAAGAGTTTGAACGAAAAGAAAGAGGGGGGAATAAAATCACTCCGGATATACAAGGCAAGCTGTGAGCACTGCTGCAGAGCTGACGCAGAGGCAACAACTCCACATTAGACGTCAGGAGGCGGGTTTCAGTTTGTCTGCTTTGAGAGTCCAGGCTTTGTAACTGCACCAGTATTCCGCTTGCTAATTGTACAGTCTTGTATAATAGTCCACAACATACAACAATAACACACAGCTGTTTCTGTTGAAGGACAAATGTATTTACCCCTTCATGTTCTCTCCCATCTTAAAAACACTACCACCACTGGCTGCTCTTTAAAGCTGGGAGTAAATGTGTGTCTCCAGAATGGAGCAATTATTTAGATGATATCATCTGCCAATCAGTGGCTCACATTTGAAGATCCGGCTCTGTGACATACCAGTGGAATCCCTTACTCTATCAGACGTTTGTAGAGGAGGGGGTTGGCTGTACAGTAACTAAAAAATAAATCATACTAACAATCAGGCTATCTGCATCACCACGCTTTAGCCACCCTATTCCCCTATTTTGACCACACAGCTATCTGGAGCCAAGAGGAACAAGCATCCAAGTGGTCTGGATGTAAACTGGCAGTAAACAAAGAAAGCGTGCCAATGCAGTGCTCTGTCTCTGTCCATGTACCTCCCAAAAGACCAGCAGTTCTTGCCAACAGCCTCCCAGAGGCTCAGAAGGTCAGTGGCAGGTCTTATGTAAGCAGTGTGTCTGCATGCATACCTAACATTTTGCAAGCACTACTACAGTCATTTTTGCCATTATGGCTCAGTGTAGTGGATAATTGAGAAACACTGCTCATTAAAATGACAGAATATTTCATCGTTTTATTCCCCTAATTTCTGTAAGCAGTATAGAATGCGTGTACACACAAGACAAAATGAGAAGGCTATCACCATGGGTTATGGGTTTTTTGGGGGGAAAGGGTTTAGAGAAAAGGCTTATTTATAGAATTCTGCTGTGCTCCTATGGGAAGTAAACGAAAACTTGCATAACTGCACTCCCCTCACATATACAGTATACAGAGAAAGGATTCCATCTCTGTTCAGGAGTCTTGATCTTCCTCCTGCTGCCTGACTGCATGCTGCTTGTGGGACCTTCACAGTCAAAGACGTGTTTCTAGTTTAACCTAGATTCCACTTATATGAAGTGATGTTGATCACAATAACAAATACTTCCCAGCGTGCATCATGAAAAAAATGCGAGTTTTCAGGTTTGAGATAGTTTTTTTGGTACAACACCAAAGAGAGCTCCTAAATTTCTCTACACACCCCACAAAACTGATTGTCATCTGTGGTCACATACCAAGGACAAGTGACCTTCAAATGGCTCAGTGCACTTAGAGAGATTGGACTCAAGCTAATAACATACACATCTACACTGGGGCTTTTTGCCAGCAACTCATTTGTCAAACTGCACCATATTAATAAAATCCACACTGCCACTCTGGGTGTATGGACCTCACCAGGGAGAACTACCCTTTCTATGATTTACCATGCTTTACAGGGTATTCTCTTTCTCCAAAACAGCCGAGCTGAACGTAGACGTTTCCAAGGTACGACTAATAAAATGTGCTAAACTGGATCATGTTACCTGTGGAGCTATCTGTTATCTTTAGAGGAATCGTGTGGCCTTCTTAGATGAATTTGGGCTTATCCAAGCATTTGTGTTAAGTGATAGAATTTCATAGCTAAAGGCAGGAGGCATTCAGGAGGTGGGTGGAAGTAAAAGATGGCCATTGTTTTGTCTGGGCGTGCACTACTGACTTTTAGAAGTCAAGCAAGAAAGAGAGGTGGGGGTGGGGGCGGGGAAAAGAGATGAGAAATGCCTACAGGCAGATCTCAGCCAGGTGGAAGAAGGGATTGGGTGGGGTGAGGCTTTGCTCCACAGCACCTAACGAAAACTTGAATGCTTCTGTCTTTTTGCAAGGGTTAGAAGACAAATATTTTGTAGTTGGTGAGAAATGGATTTGTGGGGCAAACAAGCAAATACTGGAAATTAAATGCTTTCCATTAAACAGATTCTCAGCAGAATTAAATGTTTTTTATTAGGTTTCTAAGTGTGCATTCATGCTTGAATCAGACACAGTTCTTTCTTGTTTGCTTGTAAACTTTCTGAAGAGCAAGTTCATCATGGATTAATCCATTAGGTTAACTCCTCAATCACATATCAAGTGCATATTACCAAAAACTTACAATCTCCAACCACTAGATACCTTTGAATCCTGTTCTAAATACAAAATGGTCTAGATCATCAAGTGTAAAAACAGGAGATAATGGTTAGCACTTCCCTTTAACAGCTTCAATAAGGTTTGATCTAACATCCACCCAGTGTGTAATGAGTGTAGCTAATGGAATTTTAAAGGGCAAATAATGGTGCATGGAATTGCGTGGACATAGACTGTGAGCCATAGGTCCTCCTCTGTCCCACATGCCACCTTGGTCATTTCAATATAGATATACAATTGCAATATAATTCTTTTTTTTCATAGCACTATTCTAACTTCACTGAGTAATCCTGATATTCCCATAGCTAGGAACATGTAGTGGCTAAGAACATATATTCTTACCAGCCAGACTGGCCTCGAGCCAAATTCAAATAAACTGAGAATAACTGAGAATGGTGAATAGTGGTGATGAACATTATCTGTCAGCATGTAGACAGGCAGCAGACAGTATGAGATCTAGAACAGTTTTGTGGCACATTGAGGCAAAAGCTCAAAGAAGGTATTCATTGTAATAGATATGGGTACCTTGATGCATTGGAACGTAGGCTAGGAATGTGTGTGTGTGTGTGTGTGTGTGTGTGTGTGTGTGTGTGTGTGTGTGTGTGTGTGTGACTGTGGGTGGGTACATTTTTTATATAATTGCAGACAGTATGAACTCAGGATATTTAATGCTTTGTCTGACTTCATTTTATTTGTTCACAAACACCCATTCTTGCATTGCAGGCCTGCAACACATTCCAAAAAAGTTTGGATGGAGGCAGCCTAGGATAATGGATATTTATAACGCATTTATGATGTGATTTTAAACATTGATGTCAGCTAATAATTATTATCTCGATTTGGTACTAAAGCTGCGCTCCCACTAATGGTTTTGATGAGCAAATGTAGATCACCAGTGGTCAACAAATGTGTGAAAACATACTGAAATGTTTCAAAACAATGTTCCTTAAAGAAACACTGAAAGGGATTTCCATATATCAGTCCAAACCTTTTCTGATTTAACTTGTTTTGTTTTTATTGCTATATTTCTGGTGGTTTATAATGCAGCGCCATCCGAGGGATCAGAGATTACTCGTTATTGTTCAGTTTAGGCTTGCACCCTTGGCCTTTATGAATAAATAAATCGTTTAATGATATTATGCACTGTAAAGGGAGAAATATGCAAATCCCTTCCAATATTCTGTCGAGGTACATTGTTTTCAATAATTTCATTCATTATTCCACACATTTGTTAACAATGGCACAAGTCATAAGTATGTGGCTTTGTATTCTGCATCGTTGACTCCCTTGTATAGGAGTCTTATTGTATTATAGCAAAATATGAAATATTTGAATGCAGTGTATCCTAGTGATGATCTGATGAAAGCAGCACAGAAGACACACATGGGGTACGATTTAAACCATGATATAAGTTGCCTGAGTTTGATGAACCTTCACCCTGTGGTGATTCTTTGAGCTCTGACGTAAATCAAAACCAAGCAGAGGGACAGTGTGGAGGGCTGGATTAATACATCCATAGACATGCTGCTCCCAGACCTGTCAACACCTAAGAAGGACAAGAAACCGCAGGTGTCTCATTACAGTGCAGTCTCACTTGTAGCTTCAATGTATCATTTAGTTCAAAAAGTCGTTGTAGCCTAGTAATATCCAATTTATTAATATACATACTAATACATACTATGGGTACCTGGGGAAAAGTGTCCTAAAGAGGGGGGTGAAACCTCTGACCAGCACCATTTCTCCACATCCTGATGCAACTAAAGGCAGAACGAGTTGTATATAGGTTTTTAGGGCAGTAAAACACAAACAAAGGCTCTGGGGGGAGGTGAGGTGTGCAGGCAGGGAGGAGATAAGTGGAAAACACCTGTAATCAGGACATAAAGTTTGCTGAGCTTAAAGCAGCTTCCTGAAGCCTGTGCAGGTGGGCCCCATAACTCAGGAGACAGATTCAGCACTTTTTCACCAGAGAGACAACCTGATAATTAAAGTCTCACTGCCAGGATTTTGCTACTCACAAGATCAAGCCTTAGTCCTTTGGGCTTTAAGCATTCAGTCGTATTATTATATCTCAAGGGTGTCATTAGAGGTACAACTGTAAACTGTATTATTTCATTCAACTCACATTTTGTGTTTGCAGTCTCAAAGTAGCATGTGTGGAACTCTGTGTGCGGTATGAGTATGTGATTACTTAGGTAGCCTAGTGGATAAGATATTGGACCATGGACCAGAAGGTTCAAACCCCACATCTTCCAAGCTGCTACTGTTTGGTCCTTGAGCAAGGCTTTTAACCCACAATTGCTTGGACTGTAAGACTGTATGAATTGTAAGTTTCTCTGAATAAGGGCATCTGCTAAATGCTGGAAATGTAAATGATGAAACTTGAAAGATCTGTTAGGTGGAAATGTATCTGCTCGATGTTTGGTAGACTGGTGGTTCTGCTTACAGCGTAGTGAGACTCAGGTTTCGCCTCTGTGACGCAGGCTGCGTTTCCAAAATCCGTTTAGTCGACACAACGAACGCAGGAATTTGCCAAACATTTCCATTCAACACACATTATAAAATCCAATATGTTCCCCATTCTGCTGCGGGATTTAAAACAGGTATACGGCCATTAATCATGTATGTGCGAACAAACCATAACCTGATATAGAACCCCAAAGGTAGTAAATCAAGACGAAACAGAAATTGCAGTGCTGAAGAATTAAGTAAGGTCCACGTCTCTAATGTAGGCGTATAATTTGTGGTGACATTTTAATTCACGGGTCTGTCAGCGTGTACACGTGCACATAACTTTCTGTGCGCTTTGCCTTTCGCACACACAGACCTACATAGCAGAAATACTGTACATGGATTAAAGTCAAACATGCTGCGACTCATTCTGCTCTCCCCATGAGCGTAAGGCCCCTCACATCATCCTCAACCCATTCACCTTCCTGCAGGCAGTGCATTAGGATTACCTCACATGAAGTTCAGTCTGAGACGGAGGAAAGTGTCCAATCTGCTGCCTTCCAGAACGATCCAAACCAGCAGGGCCTGACATCGGTGCTGACATGCTGGTGAAAAATGAGCTTCTTTGAACATATTTGGTGTCTAGGAAGTAAAAGTCAGAAGTTGAGATGGGGGAAGTAAGATGATTAAGAATTAAAAATAAACTCGAGAGAACCACAGTAAATGTGTCTTCTGCTCAAGCAGGAGAAGTTATGCTAGCACCTCCTTGTGGATTAAAGTCGTTTTGCCTCTATGTTGCTTTTTAGATGTTTTGTAGCTCTCCTGTTATATGCCATGTAGCTCAGTCGTATCTTAAAGCTCTCCGAAAAAAAAATGTTCAAAAGCTTCCTAAAGTTACCTGGTAGGATGGTAGAATATTCTAGGTTTATTGTCTCGTCTACCTTCGACATGTAAACACTGAGAGATATTTTTCCAGAATGCACAGACCGACCAGTCTAACCCATAAAGACTTGTATGTATATCAGAGTTGCTGGTCTTGGTCAATATCCTTTTAGCTTAGGGATGGCCTGTGTTGGTGATGCCATCCACTACTTGATGAACAGTACTCAGATTTCTTTCTATTCTTCTTCTAACTTATACCACAGTGTAGCCCATTTAAAATAATCTTATGGGGAGTTCTTAATGTCACCCTGCACTACTAGGAGTAGAATTCCCAAGGAACAACTGGTTTTATTTTAAATTAATCAGAACCATCAACGTTGATGATGTGCGATTGTTTTCCATATCATTGTTACTTTTAATGAACTGATCGCTAATCCTAACCAGGACTTACTAATTACTGTCTCATAACTACAGTATGTTATATTGGTCTGGTTTAAATGTTATTTCCACATTGATATTAAGGGTTATAATGTATCAATATTAACGATACACATCTCGTTTCCCATGATTATCAATTTGACCTTTGATAGTATACATTTCTTTTTGATTTCTAAAATGTAAACAATGAATAATAATACACATTTTCTTGTAGAACTTTTTAAACAAACAATAAAACTTTTTAAACAAAAAAAAATCCCCTGCAACCAAGAAGAAATGGTGATTTATAAAATTAAACAATGTGCTCTGTTGTAGCTTTACCGTATCTTAAACATCCTAGTGAAAACAGTTCTATTTCTGAAGAATAACAGTTTGAAATAATAAAATAATAATAATTTATGTGTTAAAAAATCTTTTTCGGTCCCACTGAGAATATGATATGAATCTGTCAGCATGCCATATGATTGCCCCCTCTGGTGTTCAAAAATGCATTTGCATTAGATGGCATAATAAACAATGTGAAACTGATCCAACTTTTGTTGACTATTTCAGGACTATTTAGGATTTTTATAATTCCAGTAATTGTGACCAAACAGCTTGCTCATGGTGCAAATCATATTCTTTTAGCATGTATTTCCTAATGCTTCTGCTAGTATTTAATGGCCATTAATGTTTTCTGGACCTGGCCTCATGCAGCGTAGCAGCGAGGACATGTGAATGAGCTTCTCTGCCTGTCTGGTTTATGTTAATTAGATGTACATCTTAAATGAGGAGCTTTCTCTAGGGACCTGGCATGGCTTTCATGTGTTGGCAGTGAGGTAATAGGATTGCCTGCATTAGTTTATCTGCTGTTGACCCAAACACTTAGAAGTGCTGCAGTATATCTGAACTATGCAAGGCGACAGATAACAGCACTGCAGTGCTGTTTATTCTGCTGGGATTATTGAATAGGTTTGGTGATTCAGGTATCTGTTCTGGCTATCCGTGACCTCGCTGCAGATGGCAGTGGAAAACAAAGCAGAGCTGTGATGGCACGCTGCTTATTCAACTAAAACTGGATAAATGAATGTGTTGTTTTTGCAGCCTCACTCACATCAGCTTGTTCTATCCTGCAGCTAATTCTGTTTTTTTATAACAGTAAACAATAGATATTAAAGCAATGCAGCATCTTTTAAACTAACCCCTAATGCATAGCATCTGTAAATTATTAGTGGATGAGAATCTGTCCATTCCTGAGCTGAGTCGGCAAATGCCATATCTGTGAAGATGCGAGTTCAAGGCTGGCTGATACTCCACAATCACAGTTACCATATCTGAAAGAGGAAAGGTCTGCATCACTGGACCACTGGCCAGTTGGGAACCTAGCAAATGTAGCTTCCATGTGGGCATGCTCTTGCTTCAGAAGATCGACCTCCTGCTGGTAAAAATAATCAATCGGTGTCTCTTTTTACTGTACTGAGAAAAGAGTAGACACTGGAATATCACCAAGAACGTTGGAGCAGCCAAAGGATATTTATTGAGAACATATATTTTTCATCTCTTTTATCAATTATTCAGTCAAACAAATTTGTAAATGAAGCTCTTAATCTGTATAACAAATCCTCTCAGGGATGGGATTGCTTCTCAGATGATTTGGGGCTAAGCATAACCAGTGCAATGGTGTGGATCTGATCACATGTAGATACTTCAAAACTATTTTGTTAAATGTTGTAGGCTCTTTAAAATCTTGTGGGGGGAAAAATGAAGGTGCTCTAGCCTTAGTGATTTATAAAAGCACTGCACTATAAAATTTTTTCTTTACCTCAAAATTTCACCCATGTACAGATCTGTCCCAAAGTATTTATGGATTTGTTGTTTTAGAAATGGTATTATGACCATGTATAACATATCATTGATGAACGTACAAACAAGAACTACTGTTACTTACGAACTTTGTTCATTGAAAAATGCATTTGCAAACAAGTTTTTCGAAACGATGTACAACACAATGTATAGGTACTCAGCATGCGAAGCATAATACTGTAAAAAACAAGTTCTTACTAAATTCCAGTCAAC
>JAUZSU010121569.1:0-18181 GCA_034780255.1 Parotocinclus maculicauda
TGAACACCCCATCTATATTTATGGGTATTAATGTGGTGTTGAGTCTGAGTGCTAGCAGAGGTACACTACAGAGTTTTGTAACTAGAGTACCCAACCATCACGTTGCAAACCCTGAAGGTGGTTAAACCATTGAGATCTGTTGTTTCCAGCAGCTGGCTTTAAAGCATAATGGATCGTAACATGAGCATTTTTCTGTTAATAGTTCAGTCTTTTAAAGTAATGTGTTCTCAAGCTGTGGGATTGACACAGTTAAAACCTAGATAATTGTCTTTATACAGTAGATTTCTTAAAAACCGTTTGTGTGAATATAGTTAAAGATAATTTACAGAAGAGGAACAATAATAATAAACCCATAGAGACAATGCTTTAAAAAGGCTTAGCATGTTCTGTTCTGTTACCTTCCATGGTAATAAATGAATTAATATATTGCACCTGCATAATTTTATGCATATTTATGCAAACCCGTGGTGTGTTATGCGTCTAAATTAACGATTACCTACTTAAAAACAATGCATGAATTAATGCTATTGGTGTTATCTTATTGTAAAGTGTTCCTGGTGCTTCATTATCAATCTGAAAGTCACACTGATGAAACTAGATAATGAATAACTCAGGCATTGGTTCAACTTCTTCAACTTCTAAATACACACTTGGTAAAGTATAACTATACTTTACTATAATAGTTTTATATAACTGCTGCTAAAATGGTATGCTTTGGTGATTTTACTGGTGAAAAATACCTGTAGCTATAGAAGAGGGATTTTTTATTATCCAGTTTGGAATGACGAGCCCCGTGAAGATTGAAAATCCAAAGATGAAGATGTTACGAGAGGAGTTCATATCTACGTACTGTAAAAGATAAACATTAACTTATATATATCACTCATATCTAAAGCTTCTTACAACTGTACAATCTTATATAATCAAAGTAGCAGTTTATCAGGGTCCTTGCTCAAAGTCCTTACCAAGGCAGCCTGGCAAAGGTGGGATTTGAACCATGGGCCTTCTGTACCAAAACGCAGTAGCTTACCACTATGTCACCACATCCCATTAAGGATGTTTGTAGTTGTTGTCATTTTGTGAGGAGAGTGGTACCTCAGTTCTCGTCGTTAACTCGTTCCAGACTTTGTTGAGAACCGAAAACAACGAGTACCAAGCAAGTGTTTTCCATAAGGTAAATTATTCAGTTCCAAACCCCTAGAAAATCCATACTGTATAAGGCATTTCATGCATTAATGGAGTTGTATTGCACTAAATAGAATGTAATGTAGAATAAACTGTATCATAGCAGAGCCGACCTTATTGTTAAAAACAGTTATCCAGATTCGTTAAAATTGTTTTATAATAATGAATATCATTCAGTGAGTTAATGGCTTGAAAGTGAATCATAAAAGCAAAACTCAAACTCTTTTGGTGAATCCAGAATCGATTTCACAGTCAATGTATGAGTCACATGGCTTGCTTCATACCAGTTTAAACAAGTGTGCCGAGTGCCAAGCAAACGACGAGGGCTGAGACAACATTTTTTTTCTAAGCCAAAATGTTTGACGAATTGGTCTAGAAATAACAGACCACTGTATTTCCTAGTCTGTGATATTGTCAGAGTATTATCTCACCTGCAGATTTGACACACCAGCTGCTGTTATGACCCCAAACATCACTAAAAACATCCCTCCAATGATTGGTGTTGGAATCGTTGTAAAAATGGCTCCAACTTTCCCAAAGATTCCCAGTATGATCAGAATAACACCACTGGCCACAATCACCATGCGACTTCCAACCTGCAAAAAGGTGTTTCACTTAATTGTCTGTGCATATTAATTTGTTTAACTTGTATCATGGAAAAAAGAGGCTATTGTAGGCAATTATACCTTAGTAATGCCGAGTGCGCCTACATTCTCGCTGTAGGATGTGGTCCCATTGCCTGTACCCCACGCTCCTGCCAACAGACATCCCAGGCCTTCAATACCAATCCCCCTGTTGATTGCATGTCTTGGTGGAGGTGGGGCGCCAGTTAACTTGGCACAGACATGATAATCACCCACTGACTCAATCATTGAAGATATGACCCCTGCTAAGATTCCTAACACCCCTGCCACACTCACAGTTGGTAAACCCCACTGGCCTAAGTGAAAAAGGAAAAAGTGAATGTCAATCATTTACACATGTTAAAATAATTATCTCACTGTAAAATGCATTAATGTATTAATGGCTATTTATTATTTTCTTCACCTACGGTGCATTACTTGATAGTTGAGATTTCTCAACATACACAGTCAGTACCTGGATATGGAAACCTGAACCAAGGTGCAGTTCCGATTACATCTCCCTTAATGTCAGTGCGAGCAAGATGGCCATACTGCTGTGGATCCGAGGGCAGGACATCATAAATGGTCAGAAGGTAGCAGATTAGCCAAGAAACAGTTATTCCTAATAGAACCTAAGGAATTAACCGAAACAGGTCATGTTTTAGGTCTGACCACAAATGATCTTTAAAATTGGGATAAAATGTATTTATGGGCTTACAGGAAGAATCTGAAAGATGTGCACCCTGGAGATATGAAGCTTCTTGCTCTTGGTGTATGTGGGAAAAGGGATGGCAACATGGCGGAGATACTGAGAGAAGAGTACAATTAAGACTGTAGTCCTGTGGAGGGCAAATTATATAACATATTAAAATAATTGGTATATACAGTAATATACAACTAATAAGACTGAACTGATTGGCACCCACAAGGCTGAGATTCCCCAATGGTTTCCTGCACTTGTGCCAGCAGAATCAAACAAGGACAGTCCAATGAGAGAAATGGTGGGTGCAATAGTCAGGGGGCCAATGAAACGCATGATTAAACCAATGACACCTGTGAATCCTACCAAAATCTGGAACAAGGATCCCACCATGATGGAACCCTGGACCTGGTAAACAAACAGTAACGTGTATTATTATTATCAAACAAATAGCACTTTTATTTTTTATGTCCCTCATACAAACCCTACACTTACCATTTGCATGCGACTTTGCCAGACCTGAATGAACTCAGGGGATGATGTGTTGACGAGGGTGGCATTCTGTGTCCAGGCAGGACAGGCCCACTGTGGCATAGACAGCAAAGACATTGTGGGTGCAAGAAGAGAGAATGTCCCACCTTGAACAATTGGCAACCTATAAAGGAAAGAAAAGGAATTAAAAAGATAACACTTCACAAAATTTTATTAGAAAATTAGCTCATTAAATATGTTGATATTTTGCCGTCATTTTTCTGATTTTACATTCCTGAGCAAAAATGGAACCAACCATTATAAAAAAAAATAAATAAATAAATAAAATAAAAATAAATAAATAAAAAAAATAAAAAAATAAAAATTTAAAAATAAAAAAATAGAACCAACCCAAAACTGCAAAATATTAAGCTTTTATGGTATATTAAGCACATAAAAGGAAGGTCATTACATTTGCCAGAATTACACACATAATGTGATTTTGTTTGGAACAGTATTTCTCTTTGATTTGCTTAAATCTTGATACTCAATAAAGTCTTGAGTTGATGAATAGTTAAAGAATGCTTTCTAGTTTTTTGGGGGTTTTTTTGGTCAAATATTTTCTATACAGTGTAAATCTGGACAACAACCAGATAAAAACTTTAGCCTGGTGAACTTTCTTGGTGGTTTTTGCAGTTTTGAGCAGTAGTATTGTCTCTGCCAAATATGTGATCTTCTTTTACTTTTTTACATTTTTGCAGTGACACAACTCAGTAGTTATTTATGCACTGTTGTATTATCTCAACAGGTCTTGGACCATACAACAAGTCAGTCCATACAACTAAATCACTTTTCAGTATTTTACCAGAAACTGATGTTTTTTTAGATCTTCTAGACAGAAATTAGACATTATTCTCGTAAATATTTTGAATTCTGCTGACAGTTTTAATGGCTTTTATCCTGTCTTTAGGAACTATGACTTTCAGGCAGATGGTCATCTCTGCTTTGGGTCTTCCAAATCCTTTCTTTCTAAACATTACCTGTTGTAATGTTAATGTTGTGATTCTCTGTTCTTTTAATAGCTGATAGTGATACAGGGATTTGCTGTGCCTTTAGGGTCTTGAAAAAATTAATAATAGCTGCAGATGACTAGACTGAAGACCTGAAGTTATGTGGTATTTGACAGCAACTCTACATTATATTTTGCTTTTTTGTCATTCATTTACATTTCGATTAACAAGACGAAATATTGTTTATCACTACTTGTACAGTACTTGTACTAATTGTATCTGCCACTTCTGGTTCTATACTGCTCACAAAAAATAGGGGATACTTCAAAATGGAATCTCCCGTAATTAAATATCCAATATTTTTTGTGATCAGTGTATTTAAGAGCTTGGTTTTCAGGCTTTTGATGGTCTGCTTCAGGTGTGACCCACTAACAACTACCAACTAAAGAAAAAAACAAGACAGAAGACATTTCTGAAGATTTCAAAAACACAGACATATGATGGTTTGAGTTTTATGTCAACCATATAAACCTTTACATGATTTTATCTGGGGTGGCACAGCAGTTAGACTCTGCCTGTGTGGAGTTTGCATATCCTCTTTGTACCTGTGTGGTTTTACTAAGGGTACTCTGTTTTTCTCCCACATTTCAAATATGTGTTAGACCAGTTGTTTTTTCTACATTGCCCTTTGTGTGTAAGTGTGTTTTTGAGTGTATAAGTGTGAATGTACTACGATCCATTGACACTTTGTCTAGGTTTGGGCCGCAGGCTAGGCACAAGTTTTCCAGAGAGCCTGACCAGAATTAAGCAGAAAATGAAAATGAATAAATTGTATCTTTGTGTACAAGAAGTAAATGTATATGTAAGTAAGTCTCTATGTAAGTACATTTATTATGTAAGTAAATATGTGATTCCAACTAGAGAAATTAGCAGCAATGAGCAAATATTGGCACAGGTCCAGTTCATTTTAGGACCACTGAAAGCTTAATGTTTAGCCATTTTAGGCTTGGCAATTTTTTTTGCCCAGGAATGTAGATAAGAGTCTATAATCTAGTTTTCCCCACAGCTCTAAAGACAATGCATCTCTTTTTTTTTTTTGGACCAATGAACCACTACTGGATAGAAGAAAAACATGCCAGAGTCTATCTTGTGCTTGTTATCTACTGTTCTAACTGTTACCTTCCATAATGTTTAACAAACCTGTGAATCATGTGAGCATTATTAATGGCAGAAACAGGGTAATGACTGGTTATTGCAATAATTGTTGTTACATTGATTATAAATGTAAGTTATTATTACTGCTTGCTGACTTGCAGTCGCCTGTGCAGGAATGGAGAAAACAGCGTCATGAAAAGTCTGAGGAATGTGGATTAAAAGTGTGACCTGAAATCCAGGCTTAAGCTCCTAAGTTCTGATCAAATCCTATTAACTTTCCAAAGAGATATAAATATTTATTTAAATGTATGCAGTACACTATATATGGAGGGTTTACTGTTTCATATGTCACTAAACCATGGGTCTACAGTACTGCAGTGTATGTGGACTGCTAAGTGATAACATACCCAAGACAGGAAGTACAGACTTTGTTCTAGCAAACAGAGAAACAACATGCTGGATTTTAATACTTAAAAATAGATTTTCACTAGAAATGTGGCTCCAGGT
Source organism: Parotocinclus maculicauda (assembly GCA_034780255.1). Classification (NCBI taxonomy): domain Eukaryota; kingdom Metazoa; phylum Chordata; class Actinopteri; order Siluriformes; family Loricariidae; genus Parotocinclus; species Parotocinclus maculicauda. The sequence goes on from JAUZSU010121569.1 coordinate 5,652, forward strand.
TTTTAACCACGTCGGAGCTACCCCGGTGCACTTTATCAATAGTTTAAGTTCTGCGGTCAATTATTTAAACAGGTGGAGGCAGGTGGAGCTCCCAGTTCACATCAGTTATGAAACTGCAGTTGGATTATTTGAGAAAGAGAAAGAGTTAATGTTGTATTAACCTGTTGTAAAATGTTATATCAGTGGCATCAAGGTAGTCAAACTTGAGTATCTGAATTGGTAACTGATAACATTTGACCCTAATGTACACATCAAAAACACATTTGGTGTTTATGGCGGCATCTCATATTGCAATCTCAAATTTAAAGGTCCAAAGCAAGCAAAACTAAACAATAACTACAGAAATCTTCTGAAATCTCATCAAAGCATCTGAAAATTTTGCCACATATTATTATTCCTCAGTAGTCAAAAATGGTGAAGAGTGCTTAAATACAAATGCTACCTGATGCCCAAAATGACCTGCAATAAAGTACATATTCCGGAAACAAAGAGGATTGTGCTGATCAGGTGTGTCTGAGTGAGTCCATCATGCTGTAGACACAGAGCCTGAGACAAGATCAGTGGAATGGCAATTAATCCTCCAAGTGCAGTCAGACAGTGCTGAGAAAATTTAACAGAGAATAAGAGTTACTCTGTGAAGAGTTAATCTGTGAAGAGTTAATCTGTTACAAACTTGGGCAAACTGCCGGAATAATAATTTTATAGTGATCAAAGCCCTCTTCAACAAGAGCTCAAATGTATCCCCATGCCTACATACATTCCTTACATAAGAGGTTTTACTTTCTTTTTAAATGAAAGGGCATTTTGGAGAAACAATTCAAAAACACTTATAGGACATGTCCAAAGATTTACCTGAAACCCGAGGAAGATGCATAGGTACCATGGTGGTACATCAGTTACACAATACGTTAGTTTGTTTCTACTGTCCTCTTCTGATAAGTTTTCATTTTGCTCATCAGACAATCCACAAAAATTATTTACCACCCTGTCAACCTATAGGGATAATCAGAAAGAGGTTTGAGATGAAATATTTAAATAACAGAGAATTACATACCTATATACCGGTACATTATTTTTTATATATTGGCAACATGCTGCATCACAGTTGTAATTTGAGCAAACCTGGTCATTAGAGAAATGTGAGATTTACTTTTTTTGTGTAGAGTGTAACACCAAAAAAGTTTAAGAATCAAGTGATGGTTATAATTCTGTTTCTTTCTTTTGTCAAACATCCAACAACATTAATTCTATTCCTTTTTTATTATTAAATGTGAAAACATAATAATAATTCCAGAGTTTGCAGACATGTTCAAATAAAGGAGGCAGGTAAAAATTCCCACTTGCAATCTTAATGTCAGACTATTCAAGATAAAATGTATTGATTGGATACTGAATGAGAAGACCAATGTTAGGCTGTCAGCCTGACTGCAGATTTTGTTTAGGCATGTACATAAAATACTGATTTATTCTGTTTTAATGGATTGATGATTATGGTAATGATAGAATTTAAAGTTTAATTCAGTTCAAAATGTATTTATATAGAGCTTTTTACAATCCAAAAGTGTGGATTTGAGGCTTTCTAAAGCACCATGTAACATTAACCAGTAACATATTTATGACTGTCAGTTATCTCTAGCTAGTTGTCTTGAGGTTTTATGCCAAGACAGGCAGTTTAATTTCTATGGCCAAGGTAAGCTATACAGACTGGTGCCTTCTGACTTTCTTTGAAATTTCATGCTCACAAAACCTAGACATTTGTAAACGACAATGTGAACAGCAATCCTATTATTGTTTCGAATGACAGAGTTAACAATACAATATCACTGAGGATTTATCATTTACCAAGAATTTATGACTGTAGCAGTGAGCCAAATCTATGAGGCAATACTGTTGCGTTAGAACAAAAACCCGAACAAATGTTACATGCATTATATAAACATTACAGCAAAGCAGCTCTTCAATGTATAATTCTACGCAGTTCTGACTGTGAATTATTTCTTCTGCAGATATGTGTATTAACCTGTGTATTGACAGTGAAGAGGTATTATCTGTTATGTATATTCATAAATTATTTTTTTTAAGTAGCAAATCTGCAAACCTTTTTGTTTTCTTATTTAAAGGTTTTTTTTTATTAAATGCATGTACTGTTGGCATAGATATGTAATATCTAAGCAGTTTGTTTTAATTTCTATAATCCTATTTTAAACATATGAATGTAAATCATTATATTGGAGAATGTTCCTGTTAATCATGTTTAATTTGCTTAGTTTTACTGCACTAAACTGCATAAAGTATATGCAAATAAAATGGCTTTAAAGCATACATACATTCATGTAATACATACCCTATAACATATTTCATAGTTCTATAAACAATGCAATTTCCAAGTTTAGAATACATGCTACAGAACATATACAATAATGATACTCACAGCAAAATTGTATTCACTATTATCCTTTTCTGGAGCCATGACTTCTGTGTATCCCTGAGGCAGACGTTTTAAAAGGCTAGGAAAGAGCTGAAGTCAAGAACAACAGAGTGAATGAGAAGATGTCTAAGCTCTGGAAATGGAAAGAGAGCATAGAGACGTGAGACCGGCAGTGTGGCTGCTGCTCAAGCTGATTGTTAAAGAATTGAGACTTATCACCTGATCATGCGGAATAACTTGACCAAAAACAGCTGACTACAAAACTCATGGTGAGAGCACAGTCTTACACACACACACACACACACACACACACACACACACACACACACACACACAAACAGTCAAATCAAGTTTTAGCCCTGCTAAAGTCCTGGTCAGTTGTAAGTACTGTTATTATGATAGGGAACACCTAGAAACACAATTTCATAGGTGAACCACACAAACACAATGATCAGCAACATAATAGTGCATTACACAGATACCGTATGTCCTTGAATGCAACAGTACAGAGTTCCAGTCTGACTTTGGAAGCCAGGTGACCACAAGAACTGTACATCAGTTTCAAGGCTGAGCAGCTACACACAGGCTTCCATTGTTGTGGTGAAAAGGAAGAGGTCAGTGTACCCTGGAGCAGGCGACACAATCTCTGAAATATTGATTAATTGTTAAGCATGACTATGCCTTTATGTGCAGTATAAACCAAGAACAAATAATTATCCCAGGTGTGTGTGAAAAAGAAAAACTTGGAGTACAGTGGAGTGGCATTGAAACTTAAATCTTTTTTAACATAAAGTGGAAAGCAAACAATTAGAATTTATTCCAAACACTACCATCCATCCTCACTAATGAATAAATGAGAATAAATCCCAAGCCACTTTCTGTATGAACACCTTAACAGAAGAATATAGACAGATTATAAAAGAAAAGGACTATCATTACTATCATGTTTTAGTACAAGCATATGAAATAGCTATTTGCTCTGCACATGTTTCATTTATATGTTCATTAAATTACTCAGAATGAGCCTTCTGTATGAGCCCCTATCACGAGTCTTATTTCAGAGACACAACTTAAACAAAAATCCAATTATCCAGCTCCAAACTATGTTGAAGTCATCTTGTGCATATCTCCATACACATTCACTTATGCCAGTTATGAGCAAGGTTTTTACGATTTGATCAGTAATTGTTGAAAAAAATGTTTTAAGACTTATGGCTGCAATACTGGAATGCCTTTTAAGGTTTCTTTGTATCAATGGGAATTTGAGGGAAAAGGGTGTAGTATAATCAGAACAAACACACTTTTGTTCTGGGACAACATACCTCTCCTCATGCTTCACATGACATAGATGTGCATTTGCAAGTTTTTTCATAGTCTTTTGTGGAGACATTGTTTCAAGTACACTTGGTGGTAATATTTGTACATCTTAAACAGATAAGTAAAGCTTATTACAGTCCACATTTAAGTTGTTCTATCAACGATTCCTAATTTGATTCTTTACATTGCTGACCCATCGCAAATGTACATTCCTAGATAAAAAAATGGATAACATGGTCTCAGAAAACTGTTTTGTCTCATGTTTGTTAAGCCTAGAATACTAGTTAAAATGCCATTCCTGTAAATTATGTGAAGGTTTGACAGATGTTTGTTACAGGTACTTCAGTTGAGTTGTATGGGAGAACTGTCTTTAATGTCCAGGTGAGAAGCTGTTGAGAAGAACATTGTTTAAACCTGGAGGAAGAGACGCAATTGAGTGGATATGCATTTCAGCTGTTACTGGTGAGTTTCCCCCCTGTGAAAATACTAAAGAAAGGCAACCCCCAGTTGAAACGTCGTCTTATCAGGAGGAATGACCAGATGCTATTTTTAACAAGATTCCCTGCATCCACTGTTAACAGGTTTTGACATGCTCCATATTAAGCACAGAGTAGCTAGGAAATCAGCTGAACTACTCTTTAACTGCTTGAAGGCATCAGTGCTGAGTGGAACAATACTAACTCTTCTTTTTTTAAATGCTGCCTGAAGGCCATTGGCCCAAACATAATGGGGTTTTGTCCTTAAGAACTGAAAATTTATGGTGGAATTCAACTTCGACATCAATAAATCTAATAAATCTAATAAATCTAATGTGCATTCATTTCACCCTCTATTCAGTGACCTACTGACATAATGAAGAGTCTGAAGCTATCTATATAGGTCAGTGCATAATAAAAGGTAACTAAATTAAGACCCTGGCTCATGAGACACTTTGTGCTGAGCCTTAGTCTGTGCACTTATCTGAACCTGTTGGGTTGCCATCTCAGGGTTGCCATGGGATATCAAACTTCATCACATCTGAAGATGATGATGATGGACTGCATGGACAAAGGCCAACAGAAAACAGACAATTTTCCCTCATACACATTGACCACTGCATATGCAGCAGAAAATAGCAAGATTATTTATTTTGGCATATCTTTTAAATACACTGCTCACAAAAAATAGGGGATATTTTATATTACATTTTATTTTTGAAATAATAAAATTTTAAGACATGTAATAATTTGTATAGCCATTGCCTGATTTTTGAAGATCAACTCAACCTTGTCTTACTTCTAAATCTTTGAATTATTTTATCTTACAAATTTATCATGAATGACTAAGGGAATTTATTAATCATGCAGCAATGCATAATATTTGTGCTCATAAATACTTAGATATTGCAAGTGTTAATAAATATAGTACTATAGATAGGGATTTTTATGAATTGTATTTCATATTTTATATATTTCAATGTTTTAATTCTGGCAAAATGCCATTATGTATGTATCCACTAGAGGGAGACACAAAATCATTATGATGCTACATGAATATATCATATGATACTGCAGTAACACAATGGAACTATACTCACTCACTCACTCACTTTTTTTTCCTAGTCAGGGTCGCCGGAGAGCCGTTGCCTAATAGGTGGCATGGGCGCAAGACCGGATCCAATCCATCATAGGGCACATGTACTCACTAGGGGCACTTTAGAGATCACAAGTAACCTAACACGTGTGTCCTTGGGCTGTGGGAGGAAACTGAAGTACCTGGAGGAAACCCACACAGACACGAGAAGGACTCAGACTCCACTTGGGACTGAACTCATCAGTGCTACCCACTGAGCCATCCTGTAAAAGTACAATAAACATATAAAACATATTGTTCTGTTCTTCTGTTCCAATTGGCGGTTACCATTCCATTCTGTATATTGGTTTTGGAGCAGGATTTATGCCCTTTCTGGTGCACCTTTCCCATTCACCCGGACATGGGACCGGCAAAGGTATGTGCTCTCCCCAGTGGCACACACTGGGACACTTACCCTAATGCATGTCTTTGGAATTGGATCATTTCTTATTTGAATGTGCTGAATGTTGTATGTTTATGACATTTTATGTTTACATTTTATGTAATTTAGCAGATACCCTTATCCAGAGCGACTTGCAATTCATACAGTCTTACAATTCAAACAATTGTGGGTTAAGGGCCTTGCTCAGGGACCCAGCTGTGGCCCAGGTGGGATTTGAACCCTGGACCTTCTGGTCCATAGTCCGGTACCTTAACCACTAGTTACTAACCAATGTTTAGTATAGTCTCCTTAAAATAAATTAGCTCATGCCATATCATCTATACTTCTCACAATCCCCTAATTTTTGTGGGCGGTGTATATTCATATCTATGTAGCGAGTCATTCAGTCAGTAACAGATCAAGGAAAAGAATTAGTTTTTGAAGAGCCAGATACAACGTTGTAAATCTAGAAACAGAGGCGTGAAAGAGATGATCCAGAAAATAATTTTTAAAAATGTTTTACTGTTTATACCAGAATATATCTCAGTCTCAGAATCAGTGTTGTCATAAATACCTTTGTAAAATCACGTGTGTTTAGAATGAACTTAATAAGTCATGTTTAAAACCAATACAGACAGTACAGTAGAGTAATGCGTTGAGAGGGTTTGTGAAAAATGTGTGTTTTGCTTTAAGCCCACTGAGCAGAGGGAGGAGTGAGCCGCAGTGGTTGGTCTCCTCCTGTTCGGCTGCTGGCGCACTGAGCGCACGAGCACGAGCACTGAGGCTGTGCGTCTGGATCCGGATACTGCAGACGCTGATTGACGCAACGCGATGGCTGCAGGTGGTGGGAGCGCGGACAGCGCGGATGAGTACCGTGCCGAGGTGCAGCGGTTAAACCGCGAGCTGGCCGAGGCGAACAGGGAAAAAATCCGAGCTGCAGAATGCGGTCTCGCTGTGCTGGAGGAGAACCAGAGTCTGAAACATCACTGCACGGACCTGGAGGCCGAACAGGAGGCGCTCAGGAGGGAGCTGGAGCAGCTGCAGGAGGTACATCATCATGGTGCACCACCATAACATCAGTAATAACCTTATAATGAGTAGACAGTGCGTTCTGTTATTGTACTCATTAAATCCATGGTATAACCAAGATTTGGTGATATTTCGTAATAACTCTGGTTGTTCTGTTGTGAGTTGTACAGTCATTTGGTTAATACTGACCATGGGCTCTGCTTGGGTTGAGTCTGCATGTCCTCTTTGTGTTATCATTCCCAATGCTTGATAGTGTGTTGTGATGCACATGATGAGTTTCAAATGATAACCATCCTCACCATAAAATATTGGGTGAAATTTTAATATGTAATATTACTAACTGCTTTATCTACATAACCAAAATGTACACATAAAACAACATCCAACAACATGGGTATTAGTAGAAAGTTTGTCCCCTTTTCTGCTACAATAGCCTTCACTCTTATGAAAAGGCTTTTCACTGGATTTTGGAATGTTACTGCTGGACATTACGTCCTGTTGCATGTTCTCCCTGTGTCTGCATGGATTTTCTCCTGGTATTCCGGTTTCTTCCCGCAATGTTGGGTTCATTCATGTTTTCAAAGTTGTCCCTGAGTGTGAGTGTATGTGCATTATGATGGATTGGTGCCCTGTCTAGGGTTGTTCCTACTTTGCACTATGTGTTGGCTCTCTCGCGACCCTAACTACGATAAGCAGATAAGGCAGTGAGTTAATAAAGGAATGCCCATTTATGTTTGACTGTAAAATGTGTCCTGATCGAATGGTCATAGTAATCTTAGACTTATGTGAATGTGCTACAGGAAATCTTTCATCTTTCTAGGCCATCTAACAATGTCCCTGTAAAATAAATATACGGTAAACTCCATAATTTATTGGTTATTATTGGTACCCCTGGTAAAGAAAACAAAAAAAAATACTTTTGGTGAATTAGCTAAAGATAATAACATAGGGTCATGTTGTTGTTTTTTTAAATGAGTTATGACAAGTTGGATCCAATAAAGACTTCTAATACAATTTATGTATTGTTGAACCAGAGAGAACTTATTCACAGTGTGTTTGCTGGAATACTAGAATGCATTCATTGATTTTTTTCCTTTTCATGTCCAGATCTCAGTCTCATAACCACTTGGTGTTAAGGTTCTTGTGAATGTTATCAGCATTTTCATATAAATCTGCGAGCCTGAAAAGCATGCTGAAGCAGCCTTCCAGCCTTCCTCCATGCTTAAATAATGTTACTTGTGATTTTCTGAGCATCATTAACAGGAAATATATTTTGGTAGCTTTATGCATTACTGTCTAATTGGTCATTTAGAAATTATAGAGGTGGAGTGAGCAGAATGTGATCTAAGACAAAAATACAACAGCAGGACTTTGACAGAAGTTGTACTGTGATTGGAGTTGTCTTACGTCATGGCTTGGTCAAAATAAATAAAACAAATTTCATGGATAAAACCAATGCATCATGATGCAAAAATGGAATGATATGCATCATCAAGTTGGCGTATGCATTGTTGCTAATTGCACCATCGAATGCAATTGCATTTACAAACACCAGAGGGCACATTCATACAACTCTAATTTTGGTTAAGTTGGGACGTTGTGTAAAATAAATAAAAACAGAATATGATGATTTGCAAATCCTTTTCAACTTATATTCAATTGAATACACTACAAAGACAAGATATTTAATGTTCAAACTGATAAACTTTATTGATTTTTGCAAATATTTTTATATTGAATTCACATAAATTCCATATTAATCCCACATTTCAAATTGTTATTGGAAGTTGCAAAATATGAACAGAGACCCTAGACTGTTGAGCAAATGAAGTTGTATTCCAAGCAAGAATGGCAAAGAATTCCACCTACAAAGCTTGAATTATTAGTGTCCTCAGTTAACAAACGCTTATTGAGTGTTATTAAAAGGAATGGTGATGTAATAAAGTGGTTTTATTGCAAAAATCAATCAAGTTCATCCGTTTAACATTAAATATCTTGTCGTTGTAGTGTATTCTATTGAATATAGATATAGTCACAGTGGTTAAATGACCATCAGTCAGGTCGGTATGTGTAGGCGAAGCCGGCACATCGGTTGTAGAGTTTAATTTACGCCTCTGCTTGTGGCCATGTCCTAATAGTTGTTCTGTGCTGAACACACACTTCGTTCCTTCTTATGCATGTATTTAATGCAAAGTACAGAAATATTCATAAAAATAAATAACATAAAATCTAAACAAAACATAAAAGTATGACATAAACATTTTTATGGCAGTAGAAATACACATACTAAAATGTTTACATTTGACCAGCTGTTAATGGTGGCTAAAATACAGACTTTTATCACCTATTATAATTTGTTATAACCGTGAAGACCTCAGATGATCGTTAAACGGTGCTTAATTGTATGTGAATATTACTGAACACCTCTCCTGGATGTGGATCTGTATATAAGTAATTGCTTTTGTCATAGATGTCCCTACAGTATCAGTGAGAATCATACATTTTCTTATGTATGTGTGGATTTTGTTGGCTGATTAAATTAGGCTAACATGCAGTGTTGTTTGTTGCAGTGGCTCCTAAAAATGATCAGATTTGTGGGGGGTATGTCAGGATTCATAGATTGAGAAGAGGTGGTACAGTGTAGTAAATGGCTTGTTGGATGCATGGAAAATGGGTCACAAAGCAGATGTTAATTATTTGCAAAAAGGATTGCAAAACGATTTGGACATGGCAAGTGACTGCTGAATTTGTAGTTGTATTGAAGCATACTGTCATAGGGGTCTATCAGCAGTGGCAAAATCCTAGTCTACAGTTAATTATCTTTATTTGGCTCGCAATTGTGGCTGAAAGGCAAACGTGATGGACAGGGAATGGAGTGTTTTGTGGCTTGTGGGTGAAGACCGCTTTGTTCCCTGTGGAGTGTTCTTTTAGAAATTGATTGTAAAGAACTTATGTTGACTTCTATAAGCAATTATTGCCTGGAGGCAGAGCAATCAGGTCAAATTAAAATAACAGCACAATTAGTATTGTTATTAGTGTGTATTTAACAATTATTTAACCATTATTTCATTATTTAACCAGAACTCTGGATGCTGGAACTGACCAGAGCTAATGAGTAACAAAAGCAGAGAATAATAAATATAACATTCACATACTGGCTCAGCCATCTGTCTGTGGAGAAAAGAGCAAAAGAGAGGGAGAAGAGAAGATCTTTCTACTTCCCAGCAGGGTTTCTTAGTAATCATAGTTTCATCCATCCATACTGGGGGGTGGGATTCTGGCCATACATTTAATTTACCCTCAATTTCACCCATGTCTAGAGCATCATACTGATTTCTGTAATGCTTTAAGATTGGATTTTGTATGCATTTACTTTGTATCCAGATTTTGTCTTGACATACTTTGGCTGGATTCTGTTTACATTTTTAAATAAAATGCATTGACCAAATAAGAAATTACTTATCTTACTTTCTCTCATAAAAAACACACCAACACGCAAATAATTTCCATTTCACTTCCTGAAATCTATTTCAGGAATCTACTATATACATGTTTTCTCAATCGCTAATACTAGTGTATTATAAGCTGCCAAATATGGGCAGAAACTATGTTCAACAGGCAGCCTAGGGTTAGAGAAGGATCGGAGAAGGCTTTGGTTGGCAGCTGCTGGTTGTTAATATTATGATTTTACAGAGAAAGTTTTGCACACAAAGGAAAAGCCAGAAGTGGTGGGGGAGAATTGTGGATGGCCCTTCTTTTGTGTACAATGCCAGACATTCAACTTCATTTGTGGAAAAGTGTGACTACAGATCAAGATAAAAACACCCAGTTGTGTTCTGTCTTGCAGGAGGAAAAGAGAGTTGTAATATTGCACATACCTAGAATTAACTCAGAGAAAACTGTTTATACTAAAACAGTTATTTAGTTAGCTATAGCAATGTAAGTTTAAGTGTAGTCTTACTTCTTTATCTCGCCAAACACATCTCTCACCACCTGTAAGGGTATGCACTATATCTCATAGAGTGGCCAAATCTCATCCTTGATATTCTTGAAATGTGGCAAACATCTTGGCAGTAATTAAATTCTACCCTGTTAAGGTGCCAGGTTTTCAGCTGACAGGTCAGTATGTGCCACTTTAAAACTACTGACAGGGTTGCACAAAGCAGTGCTTCTAGCGACACATTCTTCTTACCTCCCCTGTTTGTTAAAAATGCTTTTGGGCAAAAAATATTATAAAATGAATTCAAACTATACATGTACATTGTTAATGTACGCTGTGTGATTGTTAGTGCTGCTCAGTAACACACATTTTGTCAGCAACTTACCTCTTTCCAAAAACAGAAGTAGGCCAGATAACATGGTTAGACCGTATTTACTCAGGAAACAATGGTCTAAGATGCTTTGAAATCTATAGCTATGAACACATATGTAATTTACTAAATAGGACTGAAGAGCTGCGAAAAATGTAGCTAACGTTTACAGTGAAGACACATGCAATAGCGCACATGATCCTGAAAGAATGGTTCTTTATTTATTTGGTTTGCTTATGTAAGAAATGTGTGTGTCCCCTCTGGGACATTCATAAACCCAGTAAAACAATAAGTTCCGTTTGTGTCTGTATTTAAGACCGGCCCTGAGCTTCTTTTTGCTGTTATAAAAATTCTCTTCTATTTTTGCTGCAGCTAACATTTTGGTTGTGTTCAGGGAGCCAAGCTGTCTCTGCTGTAGGCGGGTATATTGATTATTGACCTACTTGAACTGTAAGACTGCAAACCTAGAAGCAGCAGATAAAGAAAAGTGCTCTAAATGTTGTGTTTTTGTGCTGGTTCAGGATGGGGATGTCCATGTAGAGGGAATAAATGAGGTGATTGCAGAAGCCCAGTGTTTTTTAAATAAAAGCTATATGTATTGTGAGATTCTATAAAACAAAATAATCTTATCTTACTAATAACACGGTCTTTAATTGCAGAAGTTATTTATTGCTTATGAAAACAGCAAACAGCATATTGCATATGCATATTTAAGCAGATTCCAGTAAAAATGGGAAGAAATGTAATGAAACACCAGGTATAACTGTCAAGAAACCATGACTTGGAGCCCTGGTAATGTAATAGTTGTCCTGGTAATGTAAAGTAAGAGTTCAGAAGGGTACACCTGCCAATGACTTAAACAGGCAGCAGTTAAAAAAATCACAGTTATATTCACAATTCAAATTATAATACCAATTAACATACCAATATATATCATTGTTATTGTTAAGTGTACATTGTATATGTGTGGAACACTGTCAAAAGTAAAAAAACATTATGCAAATATTTTCATCAAAAGGGAACGATATGAAGAATGTTTATTTAAAGTGAAAATAAAGTAAGAAAACAAGAAAGTAAAATCAGTATCAGTGTCAAAGATACACAGATGTGTTGGGAAAAACAATAGGAAACCAATATGAGAGATTAGTGAAAGCTGAAGAGAGAAAAAGAAGTCAAGAAAACTAAGATATAGATAAAATCTATAGACTAAAATAGATAAGGGAAACGAAATATCAAGTGCAAAAAATTGAATATTACTCTGAACTAATAATAGTTTTTTTCTAAATAAGCTCCTCCACTAAAATAAAGACAGTCTCTCTTTATATATATATATATATAAATGGTGGATGCTGGTCTTTCAAGGAGGGGAAGCCTACATCATAAAATGATTCGCTTATTTCGCTGTCAATCAAAAAGGGATTCAGCCTCAGACAGATCATCCAATCATCATGCA